>PVKE010008093.1:0-48686 GCA_004027555.1 Craseonycteris thonglongyai | reverse complement strand
TTGCCAGAAATGACTGTATTTCATCATTTCTTATCGCTGAGTAGTATTCCATTGTGTAAATGTACCACATCTTCTGTATCCAGTCATCTATCGAAGGGCATTTTGGTTGTTTCCATGTTCTGGCCACTGTGAACAGTGCTGCGATGAACATGCAGGTACAGACATCTTTAAAGATTAAGGTTTTCAGGTTTTTTGGGTAGATGCCCAGCAGAGGGATGGCTGGGTCATATGGTAATTCCATTCGTAATTTATTGAGGAATCTCCATACAGCCTTCCATCACTCTTTGATTCTTAAGCTTTCCTTAAGGCACTTGAGAAGAGCAGCTTCTAGGATATGTGCGTTTTTCCACCTAAGATATATATTTGAAAATGTGTGTGTGTGTATTTATATGCATTATATAAGAAAACTAAAACTTTCTATATGTTACTCTATAAGTTCACTATAATTTAAAACATACATGTAATTTAAAGCATTTATTCTATTAAATAGGTTTAAGTCTAGTACAGCGTTTAAGACCTGATTTCAAACGGAAGTATTCTTCAATGTTTGAAGATGAGACTGTGACAGAATACATCTACCACTGTAATGTACAGGCTCCAAGGTAAGGGTTAGCATTCTAAATTGAGTATGCTTGCAGTTCAGACTTCTCTTTTTGAATATATATGAATAGCCTGGGAGATTTTTTTTTTTTTTTTAATTTTTATTTATTTATTCTTGACAGAGAGAGACAGAGACAGAGAGAGAACTGAACTGGGGGAGCTCCCAGTTCAGCATATGGTTCCACACGGGCCGGGGCCGGGATTCGATCCCTGGTCCCCGGTGCTGCAGAGTGCTTAACCCACTGAGCCATCCTGGCTTCCCCATGGGAGATTTTTATCAGTAGTTAAATGACTCAATTTGAAAGGACAAGTAGTTAAATGACTAATACATACTTGTTAATTTACTGATCCATTTGTGGAGTACCTACTAATATAAAATATTGTACTGGATTCTGATGGGAGAGTTAAAAAATAAGATGTATTTTCTTCCCCTAAAATGCTTATGGATAAGTTGAGGAAGTCTTCATCTTGGGCATCTCTAGGATGTAGTCAGAGTTAAGAAATAAAGATTTCAAATAAAACAACATTCCCGAACTGAGTATGGGTATTCTATTTTTAAAAAAGGTTGCAGGGTGGGGTTGCTGTCTAAAGCAGAAATAAATGGTTTTCTGTACCATAGATCTTCTTAGAACCTTTTACTCTGCCAAAGAAGATTAAATCTCTCAAGTGCATGGGAGATGCTCTGCAGCATTTTTCAAGTTCATTTGATGGCTGCATCTCTCTTTACTGAGCAGCTTTCATGTCTATAGGTCAGTATGAGAAACACTGCTGCAGTGGGTAAGGAGGGGGAGGGAGGATTCTGCATTTATTTTGACAGTAATTAGAAGGAGAGAGAGACATGTGTCCACGTGGATGTACACATGCATATAGTAGCCAGAAGGAGCAAGAAGACCAAACAGGTGTTTCTTTTTTTTTTTTTTTAAATACGACTTATGAATGTTGGGTACAAGGAACCAGTGGCATAAACAGAGCCTAAAGATTGTGGGGAGGTAGGAGGAGCCTGAAAAACAAGACCTGAGAGTTGCTAGGGAGAAGAAGACCAAGAAGGCAATCTGAAGTGGGAACTCCAGTTCTCATCCTTCCTTCTGTACCAGAATTATCCAGGGAGCTTGTCAAAAATGTGGTTCCTGAGCCCTGTTTCCAAGACTGTTCTGGCTGTGTCTTTACCAAATGCTTCAGATGATTCTAGTATAGGTGGACCATGGCCCACACTTCAAAACATGGAAGTGCTACCTTTCTATAACTGAGAGGCTACAGACATAGCCTCCCTCACTTTCTTTGTCTCCTGAACTTTTGGCAGAGAGTATTATTAAAAGTTGAGGCTTTGGTAGCTATTGAGGTGTAGCTGTAGCCTCAGCCTTATTAATAAAGTAGGTTAGAGTTTCTCTGCCAAGAGTGTGGGAACTAAGAGAGGACTGGGGTCCTAAGGAGATTGATACTTTGTGACTCATAGGCTTTCGGGTCTGGTGGATAAGGTCTACATGCCTTATTGACTTGTTCCACCAGTTTTTAGTGATCTATCCCAGGTACATCAAGTGTTTTCCTATGTGGTCTTAGCATTTTATTCTTCACTTACTCACGTTTCATGACAACTCGTGCCCATGTAGCCTTTCTTATGGTAAAACTTGAATTCTTCATAAAAGCCAATTCAGATTTACACCCAGGACAATCAAGAAGGAACAACAAGACAGATCTATCCCGAAAGCTTGCAAAGTGGTCTGTGTTCTTTGATGTGATGGTCAGTCAGGTGTGGCCACAAGAGAAGACATGGGAGAGGCTCAAGAAAACAAAGGTTATTGTAGTCACAGGGCCCCAGGAGGAGGTGGTCACTGAATGCCAGTGGGTCCCAGGGGAAGCACCAAATTCTGGTCAGGTGGCAGAAGACAGCGCGAAGAGAAAGCCCAGGCCAGGGCCTTCGTTGGGTTCTTTGGGAAAAGCAAGGCAGGGTGAGCAGCTTGGGATTGGCTAGTTGAATAATTCCCATGGGCTTGATGGTACAGGGGTGGGCTCTTGTTGCCTGGTACCTGGCTCTGGGATGACTGAGGCAGAGAACTGTTGCCTTCTGGGATGTGTGAGCCGACATTAGAGGCCCTGGATTGGTTATTTCCTATCAAAGGCATGCCCCTCATCGAATCCTTTGCCACCTCCAAGAATTGACTACCTCCAAGAGTCACAGTCTCCATTGTAATACGCAGGGGGAAAAAACAATACACAAAGAATACTTAATCCAAATTTCTTCTTACCTTGGTATTGGCTTTGCCATTGCAGGTAAATAGCTAGTGCCATGAATCTGTGGGAAAGCTACCTTCTACATTTGAAATAAGTTAGAATGAAAAGCCATACTTTAATTGTCTCCACAGGAAATGTAATCATTTAATGATAGCCAGTTAGGGGTGCATGTTTTGAAGATGATTTTTTTTGTTATTATTTAGAGTTTTGAGCACCCTTGTTTACCTAAGAAAAGCACATATCTTGTGTAGGGTATATACAGAAATAAATATCTTCTGTAGGCATGTTCCTCACACTCGCTAGTAAATTATTTTCTATTGAAGGTGAGGTTTCCTTGGTTATTTTGTTGTTGTTTTTTTAAGTGGGGAGGCACTAAACATGAGTCTGTTTTGATGGAGGTGAGAATGTGATTATATCCATCCCCAGGAGTCATCCATGTGACTTTCTCCTTTTCCTTCAAGTGGCGAGACAGCATTCAAAAACATGACTATTCCTTATGGATGGGCAAAGAGGCCGATGCTGCAGCGGATCGGCAAAATGCACCCTGACATTCCAGTTACGGTGATCTATGGTGCCCGGTCCTGCATCGATGGCAATTCTGGCACCAGCATTCAGTCATTGCGACCACATTCGTACGTGAAGACGATAGTAAGTGTGTGGTGTGTTTTGGGTTCTTGGTCGTAGGGAAGTTTGTTATCTTTGTCTCCAGTGAGATTTCAGGTCACCCTGTGCTGTCACAGCTGAGCTGTGCCTGCAGCCTCCATCAGAAGCCTGCTACCACTTGTGCTGGGGTAGGGTGGGACCCACACAGACCTCCATGGTGACAGTGCATTGCCTTTCTTAGGGGCAGTGCCTGTCCCTAGAGCTGTAGCGTCTTTGCGGTGGAAGGGTCTGAAAGAGGGACAAGCCCAGTGGCACCTTGACGGGCTCCCACCTCACAGGGTCGCACATTCTCACTTGGTTCAGTTTATCTGCTGGCCCTGTCAGTAGAGGTCAGTTTAGAATGGTTTATTTTTTTGCCTATTAAAATTTTAGTAAGGTTCAATGGATTTTTCTCCTTCTCAGATATAGGAGCTAGTTACTACAGAACTGTGTTGCTTACTCTGTTTTGTTTATAAATAGCTGTTCTCACTTTCTTTGCCAAGTGTCTTGGCTGATGTCATTGTAGTTTATTAAAAGCTTTCACTCTATGACCATCTGACTGCTTTTCCTTTCCCAGGCCATCCTCGGGGCTGGGCATTATGTGTACGCAGATCAGCCGGAAGACTTCAACCAGAAGGTGAAGGAGATCTGTGACTCGGTGGACTGAGCTCGTGGCAGACAGCATGGGAAACCTGCCGTCTGACTAATTCCTCAGCAAGAATGCAGTCCGTGGTGAAGAGAGCCAGGCAGTCTTCCTGACTGTACTTTGCACAGGTTTTCTGTATGAAGCTGCTTGCACATTTAAACCAGTAGTGCCTTCTAGAAGAATGCCTTGCCTTTCTCCTACACAACGTGAAAATGCACAAGTCTCTGAATCTAATAGCTCTAATAAAAAAGGTTATTTGTCCCTCTACTGTACTGAAAAATGGTAATTTTTCAACACATTTTTAAATTACTATCTAACTTTGCTGTGGTGGGTACTTTTTATATTTCAGTCTATGTCGCCAGTTTTAAGAAGGGATTTCTGAGTCTATTTCATATACTGTGATGGTGCACTTTATTTTCTTTGCTTGTACTTACCTTTTCTTATAACTGACATAGTGCATCAAAGTTCACTGTGTTTTTATATAAAAATTTGTCACTTGTTTAGCCTTTCACTTTATTTTTGAAATGGAGTGATGAGATAGCATTTTGGTTACAAAGATAGGAATGATCACTAACATTAATTTTCTGATTTTCCTCTCTTCTCTACTTAAGGCTGCAAAGCCATGTTCAACATTTTAAATGTGACCCATCCTGACATATCTGCATATGTCCTAACAACATAACTCCTTGGAACCTTCTATGTGTGATATAATTCTGCACTTCTAGTGACACATGACATGTATACTTAAGTTACTCAAGTACTAAAAAGCCTCAACTAAAAGTCTGTCCTTCCCCCGCCCCATTAAAGTCGTCTTTTCTATGAGCCAGGATGCAGTAAATGGCACACATTTCCTCATGGAGGGGGATGTAAGACTGTTACCTTCTAATAAGCCAAATCATATATTTTCATTAACATCTAACTCTTGTGGATGGGTGCTAAAACTGGATTATATTTTTACCACTAAAACATAAAAATAGGTGATGCTGTTACATCTCATGGCACCAGAAATGAACCCACATTTGGGTTTCTTTGGGTTTGTTCTTTTTAAGAGTCTTGTGTTGATTAAATAATTTACATGCTTGAAGTTATACTACAGAAATTCTGTAAGGTTTATTGAATGGTCATCAAGTACAGTACATTTTTTTGCTGTTTTAAATGAGGTAAACTTTGAAAATGTGAATAAGCTCCTTGTGGTAACTGGATGCTGTGAATACCCTTCAAAGAAGAAAACTGAATAGGATTGTCACCAACAAGATATTTTTGCCTTATGTTTTGCTAATGTTGCTTGTCTATGAGAAAGGTGGTTATGTAAATAAAAACAGTGAACCTAGAGCAAATCACGGTTTAATGGTTTTGACTGTTGTATTTTAAAAATGGTTAATTAGGAAATTTCTAGCTTTTAGGAGATGTAGGTTGTATTAATGTTGCTTAACTGCCAAAAAGACAGAATGTTCCATTTTCAACATCTCCCCTACAAACAAATGGGCAGATTATACAAATTACACTGAAGCAGGACAGATCGCTTCCCAGTGAATGGATCTCACTTGTCAGATGACATAGGTTAGTACAGAAGGTAACACAAGGACCAAGACAAGTTGTGTTGTCAGATTTCTCCACTAAGAACAAAAGTGGCCTTTATTTTTTAGGGTCTTGGATAGCCAGATTCAAACCTAGAAGTGGTACACATAATTTGGGTCATATTTTTGTTTGACAGACTCTCCAGTCTCTTCATTATTATTTGCTGGGCTAACGCCCACTTTCACTTCTACAGCAGGGTTTCTGTGCAGGAAACTCAGTCTCAGCCCTTGGAGGGAAGTTACTAGGTTCACTTAGTAAATGGGGTTTCTGGCCACAAATGTGTCAAGGAAGTCAAGAAAATACTACCCAAGTGCCATTTTGCTTTACTTGAGAAATATTGTCATAATTCTTTTTAAAAGTTAAATTTTACCTCAGACTATAGTATATGTAATTTCGTGAAGATGGAGCTAGCAGAGAGTCACAATCCTCAAGTTCCTCAAAATACAGTGGGTGCTAAATGGTTTTTTTACTCTATTAAGTATTTGATCTTTGCTAAATTTTGCACAATGTACTTTGTTTTCCAGAATAAATTGTACTGTGATAGTCGCAACAAGACAGCTGCTATATATTTTCTTGAGTTTTTAGTATGACCTGGTGATTTATGCTAATGATTATAGGACGTAGGACCATGGGTCCACTGAGTGTTAGTAACACTTGTTGGCGTTCCAGGGCAGGCTGTTCTGGGAGGCTGTGACTTCCATATGTGGCCTTACCTGCATCCACACATCCCTTAGTATGATTTCTGTTTTCTTCTAAAACTAATTTTCAAGAAAAATGTTGTCTAGTATTGGTTTGAGAATATTATCTAGAAAACACTTTTGAACCACCTCCATTAAAATATATATGTTTATATATTCATGTTTGTATTTGAAGGGTTATACTAGATTCAATGAAACAATTCTTTTTCCTGTCTAAAGGTATTGGAAAGAATAAACAATAATAGCCAGAAGGACCCTAGAAAAGAACAGTGGGGAAGGAGGAGTAATAACTCTATTATATATTATAATATATTAAAACAATAGAGAGGAAGTCCAGGAAGTTAATATATGATAAAGGAAGCATTAGTAGAGGAAAAAAATCTTTAAAAATCATATTGAGACAAATGTGGTTAACTATGGAAGAAAAAACTTGAACTCATTTCTTGTACTGTACACAAGGATGAAATCTGAATGCATCAGAGATCCAGATGTAAAAATGAAACCTAAATAACTAGAAGAAAACAGGTGAATTCCTTTGTAAACTGATAGTGGGGAAAACTTCCCTATGACTGGAAATTCAGAAGTAATAAACGAAACATTTAGATATCTAATTGGAAATAAGAGTTTTGGATGACCAAAAAAAGCAAAATTAAAAAGTAAATGAAATGGCAAAAGTATTTGCAACATTATCACAAAAGGCAAATAAATACAGCCCTAGGAATTCCTAAGCTTTTTTTTAAACATTGTATTGTTTTTGAGAGAAGATGAGATAGAGAAGGGGGAGGGCCCAGAGCAGTCTCCCTAGTTGTACATCATTAGTTGTGACATAGTTTCATTCCACACAGGTGGATGTGGGGCCGCACGGGGCAGCAGCTGAACTGTGGCCTCCCACGTGGGAGGTGAGAACCTTCGCCACCATCTTGGCGGTTATCAGTTGTGCTACAGTTCAGCATATGGGTTTGCACAGGCCGGGCTCAGGATTCGATTCCCAGACCTCCTGGTTGTGAGGCAAGCACTCAACCTGCTGAGCTACCCTAGCATCCCCAATCTAAATTTTGAGAAGAAAGATGAATGGGCAAAAAGATATGGAACAGATAGTACATAGAAAATAAAATGCAAATGGCTCTTCAACATGAGGATATACATAAAAAGAAATGCCAATTTCAACTACTGAGACGCCATTTCTTACCTATCAAATTGGGAAAGGTCTGACACAGTACACTCTTGGTGAAAATGGGAAACAGGCACTCTAAAAAAGTACAGATTCCTATGGATGGAATTCATTAATAAGTAGCAAAATGAACCAGCTAGTCTTACTTCAAAGTATCTATCTGAGCAGCACTGGCAAAAATAGGAAATCGTGTAGGCAGAAAGATCTTCATTACAGCACCATTTATAATAACTAAAGATTGGATCCCACCCAGATCTCCACTGAGAAAGAATTGATGGAGGTAACTGGTGCCTCCATGCAATGGAATACTGCACAACTAAAAAGAAATTACTTTATACTATTCTGGAGTTACCTCCAGAGAGAGGAAGTCAAGAATAGGATGTATGGAATTGTGGTATGCTATCTATTGTGTAAGAAAGGAGACAAATGAAAAAACAAGTTTTGTTTTGTTTTTTAATGCAAAGGAAGGATTAGTTATACCAATAGCTGATAAATCAATTCCCTTGGTAGTGGTTGGTAGCGAGCTGGACATTATGGCAACCAGATCTGTATCTTGTTTTATACTTTTTATTTGGGGACCCTGTCAGTGTGTCATGTTAAAGAAAAGAAAGAGAACTCTTAAAACTAAAACAAATAACTGTATTAAGTTGGAAGTATAACCACACTCAGGAGAATTACTTCAAGTGATATTAAAGCCCAGCATTTTGTCTGAACATTCCTAATGGAACATATCCTGTGGACTAAAAAACTATAAAGAAATCTTAAACTGCACTCAATATTTTTATTTTTAGCAGTGATGTGGGTGTTGTCATTTTGAAACTGTGTATATATGATAAAGCAAATATTTATTGTGTCAATGGGATTCAGAGCCAAGATTTTTCACACAGAAGAGATACAAGAAGAAAATCAAGTAAAAACCATGTGATTATATATTTCAATTAAAAATACCATTGAAATGCTGCGATCTATTTTCCTCTTTCTGAAAGACACGTACAGTCCCTTGCAAAGGTCTAGAAGCAATTGCAACCTGGTGGTAAGACCCACCCTGGCATCAAGATTGTCCCACTAGAAGGGGCAAGGAAAGCACAACATGAGGTTCTGCCATCTACGTCAGAAAGCAAGGAAGCAATCAGAATAAGCTCCTGTCCAAAGGACCCAGGAGCCAACTGCAAGGGACTTCCATCATCCAAAGATGGAACAATTTGAGCATCAAAAAGAATAGTGGGTTGGCACACTAAATATATGAAAATCCATGAGAGCATAATGATAGTTAAACAACAACTATCGATCACTCTTGGAGGTTTCTAGGGCACCAGTCCATTATTTTGAACATTATTAACTGGAAAATAGAAGCATTTATTCTGACTTTGTGTATCATGTTATCCTGATAAGGGAAATGTCTTAAGAAAGCTAAATGCCAGGATTCAAAAATTACCATTTTGTCAAGTGATGAAAAGTGAATGGCAAGACTCCAGCAGCAGCCATGATGAATACTGCACAAAAGCAGCAAAACCATGCACTATATCTAATGATGATTTTGTGAAAACTGAGATATTGAGAAACATGTGAACATGCTAAATCTAAAATGTGGGAATATTCATAAGACAAATAATTCAGTATCTTCAACAAATTGAAGGTGTAAAATAGGGATGGTGATGGTGGGACTTTAAAGTTTGGAAAATTTTAAATGATTTGTTTGGATCTTGAGCAAAACCAACTTAGACATGTTTTGAGACAATTGGAGAAAATTTTAAGACATGAGGAGTGATCAAGAAATTTGCAGAATAATGGGGAAGAAGGGTGAAAATTATTTTTCCTTTTCAATATATTCACTCTTAACCCTAACACACTTTTCAGATCTTTCAATAAGTTTGTACCCTTGAAAAGAAATGGTTTGTTTTTGCCCTCAAATTGCAGCTTCAACCTCTTCATTGTTTGTAAATTTCCCCCCTTGAAGCTGTTTGTTCATATTTGGGAACAAATAATATTCAGATGGAGCAAGGGCTGGAGTGTAGTGAGGTGGTTTAGTGTTTGGAAGCCACAGTTGTGAAGAGTAGCCAATGCAACATTGCTCTTGTGCATGGGCGCGTTGTGGTGAGAAAGCTGCAGCCCTTTGGTCTGTTTTCCTCTTCCTTTCTCCAGATTCTTTTAACTGTGTCAGCAGACTGGAATAGCACTCTCCAGTTATTGGGACACCCTTATCCTTGTCATTGATCAGTGGGATACCCTCCATATCCCAGAAAACAGTAGCCAAGATTTTTCTAGCCAATTGCGACACCTTGACCTTCTTGGGGGTGGCGTGCCCTTTTCATGCCCCTGCAGGGACTCCTGCTATGACTCAGGCTCATCATGATGAACCCAAGTTCCATCTCCAGTGACAACCCGGTTTAAAACTTCCATCTTTGTTGTCTCTGCAGAGGTCCCAAAACTCAGGAACACTCAAGGCGAGCATTCTCAGTCCCCTTTCGCACTGACTTTTGACATCCTTAGATACAGATGGAGAATATTCAAAGTGGTTGTAGGTGATACTCCGACCATTTCTGCAAGCTGTATTTTATTCCATCTGGCATCTTCCACTGCAAGCTTTTCGACTTTTTGACAATGTCTGAGGAAGTGACCTCCCAGCACAAAACTGCCCTCTTCATTTATCTTCTTTTGCTTAAACCTGTTGAAAGGGGCTGCCCCTGCTTTACAGTATCTATTTCTGTTTCTATGAAGCTCTACCTGTTTCTACCTCTCCGCATCTCAAATGCACCACCGTATCTCTCCTGCCATTTCCTCTACAAATCTTTAGGAGAAAAAAAAAAAGGAATGTTACACTAAATTAGAACTGGTTAAATTTGTCTATTTTCTGGCTGCATAGCCTGGCTTTAGGTTCACTTAATTAGATTAGCTCCCAGATTTAAAATTGAAAAGCATGCTCAGCAAGTAGTTTACTAAATGAAGGGGTAAGAAATTTTATTCCACCATATATTTCAATTCTTTTTTTTTTATTGATTTTTTTTGTTGTTGTTTTTGACAGAGAGAGTGAGTGAGAGAGAGATACAGCAACAGAGAGAGAACTGAACTGGGGGAGCTCCCCAGTTCAGCACATGGGTCCGCACGGGCCAGGACCGGGATTTGATCCCCTGTCCCTGGCACTGCAAAGTGAGCGCTTAACCCACTGAGCCATCCCGGCTTCCCCTATTTCAATTCTTAAAGCAATGTTCTCAATACTCAAAGCTTAAATGTTTTCTATGAAATACCTATTGTTTGAAAATTGAGCCTAATTCACACCTACTTTTTCCTTGGGTCACTTGGCTAACAGCTGTGAAAGCTGAGGGTTCTAGATCAGGTTTGACACATTGTGTGACTGAACACTTTGTCCTAGAGACAGGTATGAAAAACTAAATGACAGAGACCGTGGGAGGACGCATGAGTCACAATGACCAGGCTGGGGGAACAAGCGCATTACAAACATTACTGCTATGTTTGTCATGTTCATTAAGAGCTATTTCCTAGTTTTTACCTATGAATGTTTTTATATTTGAAAGCTACAGCAATAAAAACAATTAAATGTTGACACCAAGATGCCAGACAGGAATGACTGGTATTTCACCTTCCTGTGCCAACCAACTTGCTGTATTTCTGCTGATTTGTGGAAACTGCAACAAATCTGCCTTTCACGGAGTGGGAGGGCACCAGGGGGAGGGGACACGAGTAATCCCCTCCCCCTGGCAAAGATGGCAGAAGGGCCTGCAGGGGGCCTGCTGACTGACAGCTGTCTGGTCTCCATGTGGCCTCCTTCGATATCAGAGATATCAGAACGGGGTCAGCGAAGATCAGCAGGAGTGAGGCATCCTGGAACGACCTCTCAGCCCCCGGTGGCCAGCACCAAAGACGCAGACAGCTGTCACATCTTCCCTGGCCGCCAAAGACAAACTGTTTCAGCAGAATGTGAGCATGAGATGTGGAGTGTGCCAAATCTCAGAGCAGCGGGCCTCAAACTCTGAGTTACCCGGGCCGCTTGTCACAATGCAGGGCTGAGCCACTACCAAGAGTTCGGATTCCAAGAGTTGTGATTCTGCAGGCCTGTGGGCGGGGCCTGGAAATCAACATTTTCAACAAGTACCGCCCACTTTCCAGCCAACACCTCTTGACATCGGAGTCAATTTTTCATTTGGTGCATCAGGCAGTTACTTTGGTTGGACTCAAGCTACACATGCTGTTTCTTAGTGGCAGCTGACATCTCAATTCAGTTATTTTATCCGTAGCTTTAGTCTGCCCCCACACAGACGGTCAGAAGTGTGGACACAGATTAAATCAGACTCTGAGGCTCCGCTTCCTGGCTTCTCTCCTTTCCAGGACTTGCCCCTCCTCATTTTGCAGAGCCTTTGCTTGCCGAAACTCTGCCCTCAGGTTCTTGAAGCCAGAAAGACTGCTGGTTTTCTATCAGGGTTCTGCTCTCCTTCTCATGCCATGGCCAAATTGTGACTTTCTTTCAGGCTAAGAGCTGTGAAAATGCAGTTCTTCTATTGCGAGTGTCAAGCCCTTTCCTTTATCTAAGTGCCTTCCGGTTGTTGCTTCTTGATATTGTCCAGTTTATGACTGTTATCAATGGGGTGGGTTGGTCCCCAGTAGGGTCTTTCTCAGCTATACTGGAAGCAGGACTCCTGAATCAGACTTGATCCGTATTCTCCCATGTTCTTTTCATACAAGCTTGAGACATGGCTGGGTAGAAGCTTGTCTTGCTAACAAACACGCATCTTATTTCTGTACTTCACTTACCATCAGCCTGCTGTGGCCACATGCAGCAATCTATGGATATTTCACTTGACTATAGAAATGTAAGCAGGAATTAGCCAATGAAGGAAGAATGGTGTGGTAGTCACACTGCTTTTAGACAATGAGGCCCCAAACTTAGCTGAGAGGAAAACCAAATATAGCCTGTAGTCAATATCCTGTCAGGAAACCATCTTTGTGTCATCTCTCCCAAGCTGGCTTCCTTTTAAGCCCTTCTATCTTTAGCTCCTGCTGACCTCACGGGCCTCGCATACCCTGCACACCAGTAGCTCCAGAAGCTTGCAACATTGTGTTGGTCCATTATTCTTGCAGCCTCTGCTCACTTTGGAGTTGTATTTCTCATCCTTACAGTTGGAGCCATGCTGGTTCAATGTACTCTAATAGTCCTAGTACTGTAAATTTTTATTACCCAAGCCAACAAAAGCAAACTGGTTCAATTCTTGAGAAATGCCCAATTCTCATAAATCAGGAAGGTTGCAACTTCAGATAGTATAGTACCTCAATATTCTGCATTACTCAGAACCCTGTGGCACTGACTGACTATAAGATTAGTGAAGTCTTCCTAGCCTGGAAATCAGCAAACATTTGAGGAATGACTGCCTTTAAATGTGTGTGTGGCTGATGAAAACTCTTCCATGACTCCATAAAACTAAACATCGGTACTCTCCAATGAGGATGACATAGGGATTTGAAAATAATGAGCTGACACTAATAAGTGGTTTATTTTCTACTTTGAGACTCGGGAAGGAGGACTTCAATTCTGAGAATCACAGTCCTGTGACCTGTGACTTGGTGTCCTGACACTTTCCTCGTCATTCATTAATCTTTGGCCTGTGACCACAGCAATCAACCATTAAGTAGGTCAGGTGTCTCACACACACACACACACACACACACACACACACCTATTGAGCGGCCTCCACTATCAAGACACAGCTGAGAACTAAGAAGAAGAAAGCCTGATTATTCCAAAGGACGCCACTGAGCCTTGCCCAGAAAGCCGGGGGCATAGGCAGATGCAGAGAGAGCTCCCTCAGCATCCAAGCACTTGACATTCTCACCACACTTCCAAACTGCTCTTTTTAACCTGCTGGGTGGCTTAGGCTTGCCCGTAACAGCAAGTGTGTTCCATTTCCTAACCTGCTGGCTGGAGAGAGCCCAGGCAGCAGGGGACAGCGGAGCTGAAGCTGGTTCATGGAAAACTATGAGCTTTTGACGTTTGCATCGCAACTCTAAACCACAGTGGCTTTGGACGGAGCTCCCAAGAGATGTACTCTTGTAACAAAGCAGTAGATCCCCTCCATGGTAATGAGTGAGGCTGCACAACTGAAGTGACCGCGTGCTAAGGGGGGCAGAGACTATCCGATGGGGACCCTGATGTGTTTGAGGCATGGAAGGTCATCTCGGACGATTGGAAGAAGCTCCAGATTTCTCTTCTGGATCCTGCAGATCAGGACAGAGAAAGCGCAGCACGTTTACAGCAGGGGCCATGAATACCTCATTGCACCCTTACTACCTGTTCTGTGTACCCCATAAGATGGAGTTCATCCTAAGGGCGATGTGCAAATGTGGACATACATGAGGGGGTGGGAGAGGGGACCAGGCACATTTGGAACATATCTCCAAAAATCATCTCCATTTTACAAAGGAGGAAAATGAAGAGGAGAGAGGCGAAGTGACTTGCCTAAGATCACACAGCAAATGAGCCGTCAGCGAGGACTAGTAGTCTCATTCCTTTGAGAGTTCTTTTTATTCGGTCTTCCTTCTGCATAGTTTGTGCCAACTTTTGTAAGTGACAGTGTGGGATTGGCCTGCCATGTGACTGAAAATGATGCTGTGGGGTTCCTGGTCACAGCCTCTTGCAGGCTGTGATGGCATGTTGGCAGTGGGAGAGTAAGAAGACAAAGGAAACTAAGAAAACTAGCATTGAGTGGGTGACAGCTGCATGCCACGTGCATTTTCATGACCCAGCTCATCTGCCCCTCTCAACCTCAGTGAGAAATCACCTCTCAGGCCTCAGTTTCTTCACATACCAAATGTGCTTACAGTCTCATAGGTCATTTCACTGGTCCTGCAAGCACCTGGGAGGTAGGAAATGTCATCATGAGAAAACAGAGCCCTGAGAGGTTAAATGACTTGCAAAATGAGAGGAGATTGGGGCTTATGGACCAATCTCATTGTGTCTAACCTCCCTGGTGATTTTGGAGCATCAGAGAGGTCCAGCGGGGGGAGGGGGACAGGCCCTCAGCCAGGTACGGTAGCTGGGGGCTTTGGACAACTAGCTAAAAGAATAAAGACACTGAGCATCTGCCATTTAAAGCACACATTTTGTGCAAAGGGCCAGACACTAATTTTGTTTAAGATTTATTTTATTGTTTGAGAGAAGGAGAGAGAGAGAGAAAAGAGGGAGGGCCCAGAGCAGTCTCCATGGTTGTACATCATTAGCTGTGACATGGTTTTCATTTTTCACAGGTGGATGTGGGGCTGCGCAGGGTAGGAACAAAATCTGAGTCCTCCCACCTGGGCGGGGAGAACCTTCGCCAGCAGCCATGCTGGCGGTTGCCAGTTGTGCCGCAATTCAGTACATGGGTCTGCACCGGCTGGGGCGGGAATCACAACCCGGACATGGCAATTATGAGGCCAATGCTCAACCACTGACCGATGCTGGCATGCCCCAGATAGTCATTTTTTTTAACTTTATGGGAACTATTCAGTGCTGCCCTTTTGGTGTGAAAGTAGCCATAGACATTATGTAAATGAGTGGGTGTGACGGTGGGCCCATACAACTTTACAAAACCAGGTGGCCAGCCTGTGGCCATAGTTTGCCTGGATTTGGTCACATGCCATGGATCAGAAAGGGTCAGGGCGAGACAAGAAATGTGAGGGATTAGGGTTAGCAGAGCAGAGCAGTCTGTGTAAATGGTGCCCCATACAGTTGTGCAGTGCACAGACCACCCAACCGTGGATGATCATCCCAAGGGTAAGATAAAAAGAAAATAAACCTTTCTGTGAGCATCCAGCCCGGGAATGAACGGCTAATGCTGGGGCCCCGGACAGCATCCTGCTGCTTGGTTAGGTGGGAGTGAAGGATTAGCAAAGGCCTTGGAGAGGAGCGGGGAGGCCACCGATCTGCCCAAAGGCCATGCACTCCCAAGAAAATCAGGTTCTCGGGGGTTGTCAGGACGGTGAGGGATCAGAGGGCGAGGAAGGCGGACAGACCCAGCCGGCGACCTGGTCCTGTGGACGCAGCCTCCCTGCGTCCTGGGGCTTGCCCAGCGGTGCATGCCCGTGGAGGCAGGGCGTGGCTGGGTTGGCACAGAAGGAAACCCTTGTGCAGCAGAGCGACACATCTAAGAATAGACTTGGAGGGTCATAGGCCTCACCTTCCTGGAACTCCGTCCATTCCAGGGTTCTCAGAACAGCTGGCACGCGGCTATGCAGTAAAGCTCACCACGTTCACCTTTGGCTGCTCTCAATTGTGCCAGCAGATCAGGAGGGGGACAAAGTACAGGCGAGATGTCAGTGGGTGCTGCTCTGAGCAGATGTGACCAGGCCAGGACGAGGACCACGGAAAACCCACCTGTCTGACAAGCTGCGAGCTACAGGCAACCACCCACACAAGGAGCCTGCTCTCCACACGGGAGTTTGCCCAGCAAAGGCGGGTCCACGGGCGCTGTGCTCGCCAGACAAGGCTGGAGAAATGCCCTTGGAGCCAGAGAGGCAGATCCCAGTGAGAGCCAGGGAGGTCCTGGTGGGAGATGTCCCAGGCCACCGCTCTGCGAGGGTCCAGCCTGCTCAGCAGGGCAGTGAGCATCACATACCCAAAGGGAGACACAGGACTGGTTCTGGTGGGATCCGCAGCGTCTCCCCAGCTGCTTCTAAAATCCCAGCCTTGGCTGTGGGGCTGGAGCCCTGTTGGGCAACAATGACATTCACACTGCTTGCCCAGAAATGAAACTCTCGCCAGCTCCGTGTCTCTCGCCTTGACTCAGGGCCCTGTGGGCTCCCTGCTCAGGAGCTGGCTGCGTACTCGGAGCTGAATGAGTTGCTCAGGGAAGTTTAGCAATTGAATACCACCAGAAGTCACCAGAAATAGTTTTCTCAAAAAAATCTCCCGAGAAAGGCATTCTCTCACAGGCTCCGAGAACGCTTTAGGTGGGCTGCTTCCTGGAGATAGAGGGACACACTGAACTGAAGGTTTCCCAAGCTGGTAATGACCTTGGGGGGTCTTGTGAAAACTTCTGAGGCACAGCCTACTGAAGTGGACTCTCTCAGCAGGGAGGCCCTGGGAATCTGCATTTGACAAGGCTCCCTGGTGCTTTGGACAAGGGGGTTTAGGAATCCTAGCCCAGGGAACCTCCCAAGCCTTCAGCTGGCCCTACAACAGAGCTGAAGTGGCTGATCAAACTGCCCACACTGCCCCACTGCTCCTGGGCGTTTTGCTCCTGAGAGGCAAGGTCCTTAGGATTAGGACATGCATCCTGCCTCCAAGAAAGCCCAGTGCAATCTTTAAATTATGGCCAGTGACATGGCCCTCCTTAGCCACAGACAGAAAGTTAGGGAAATCAACCTTTGGATGGAGTAAGGATAGCAATGCAGGAAAGTGATTAAGAGTTGTCCTGCTGACCCCCTTTTTTTAATTGAGTTTGGTGAAAGTCCAAGGGGCCGCGTCATGCCACTCATTCGTTCCTATCTGCATGTTTAAAATTCTAAAAGCAAAGTCCTAAACTATATAGAGAAAGAACAAGGGGATTAAAGGTTCAATTGGAAGGATGAGAAAATATGCTAAAATATGAAGTGAATATCGCGATTAAGAAGTGTACAAGGCCAGAATACTGAGGCCATAAAGAAAGCCATAACTAGACATACACTAGAAATACATTTTAGGGTGAAATGAAAATTTGTGGTAATGGAAAGAGAAGATTAGATCTAGAAAATCGTTCAGGCAGAGTATTAATAAAATGTTAAAAGACTATTCGAGGGTTGGTAGACTTCTCCCGTGAAATCTGGGCCTGGAGATTTCTTTCTGGGAGCTTTTTAATTACACATTCAACTTCTTTAATGGTTGAACAGTCCTGTGACCATTAGAGAAATTGAGTTCAGAATTTAAAAGCTCCTGAAAAAGTAAATCTTTTCTGGTTTCAGCTCTGACATGCAAAGAACTTGCAAGTCATGACTCCCATCCTTAACCAAGAAAAAACAGGAGAAAAAAAACAAAACAAACAAACAAACAAAAAACCCCTGAAAATCAATGACTTCTCTTGGACCCTTCAGACAGGACTGTCAGAGAACAAACTGCTACCCACCCAATCTGAAGAGACAGGCAAATCCAACAAATCACAACCGGGATTTCTTTACCTGGAGCAGAGGCAAATGGTAACCTGGGCGAAATGGTTTTCAAAGATAACATAATCAAAGGGGTGTGGTCCTTAATAGACAAAGAGCTCACACACAATGGGCAGACTCCAGAGGTCACAGGCAAAAGTAGACGTAAAAATGCTCAAGACGGTTAGAGAAAAAAAAAATTCAAGTTCACTTATGATCAAGGAAAAGCAAATTCAACCAATGAAGTAGGTTTCCCAAATTCTTGCCAAGCTGACTGGCACACAGATACTCTCTGGAGGCCACATTACACTGTTACATTCTTTCTAGAAGGCAGTTTGGCAACTGGTATGAAGAACTTTAAGCCCTTGAATACCCTTTTGCCTGGTAACTCCAATTCTAGGAAACTGCCCTGGAAAAATAAACATAGTTCGGGTCAAAGATTCACCCACAAAGATGTTTGTCTCAGCACTATATTAATAGGGACAAACTATGCAAAATGCTGGCGAGGCACAGGCGTGTAAACAATTCATGGTACATATATTAAGATGACTATTAAAGATCCATTAAAATTATACTTAGGAAGAGTTCTTAAAGATATGATAATATGCTTATGGCGCAATGCTAAGGGGAAAAAATACAAATTTGTGTAAATCCCATATTTTCACTTGTACTTAAAAGTAATCAAAAGGAAATATGCAAAACAGCAAGAGTTTATGTCGGGTAGAGGCTGGTAGGATAATTGGAAAAATACAGATATATACTTTTCAAAACTAGATTTTCAATAAACATACATTTTTATGTTGTTGACTTCTAAAAATCTTTTTTGTTGAGCTTAAAAATCTTCTTTTGACTATAAAAGTAAATCAACTTAAGGAAAGTTAATTAACTCAAACAATGTGTTGAAATAATTAAATTGATAAGAAAATTCATTGAATGTTTAAAAGGCACTAAGCCTACTAACTGTGATTATAGAAATTCCATAAACAGAGAAAATTATTTAATGAGTGATGGAAGGAAAAGGAAGGATGGTCTTTTAGCCTCTGTAGACACCAGTGTGTGTGATATGAACAAATGTGATTCCTTTATGAATACATGTCAGAGTGCAGTACTTTCTCCATTTTCTATTCTTTTAAAAATGTTTTAAACACACACAAAAAGTGAGAGAATAGCATAACCCACAGATAGATTCAACACACATTAGCATGTTGCCACACTCAGATTCTTTTATTAAAAAAGAAAAAAATTAGGGATGCTGGGATGGCTCAGTGGGTTCAGTGCTTACCTTGCAACCCTGGGGTCAGAGGATCGAGTCCCAGTTCCAGCCCTGGCCTGTGCAAACCCATATGCTGAACTGGGGTGAGCTTCCCATATGGGAGGCCCCCAGTTTGGCCCCCAGCTTGCAGGCGCATGCCTCCCAAGTGGGAGACCCCCAGCCTGGTTCCCACCCTGTGCGACCCCCGCCCACCTATGTGGAATGAAACTATGTGTAAAACTAATGATGTACAACTACGGAGATTACTCTGGGCCCTTCCCCTTCCTCTGTCCCTCTGTCTGTCTCTGCCTCTCTCTCTGTCAAAACAAAGTAAATCTTAAAAAATATAAAAAATCAATAAATCAATAAAAACAAATATTGTGGACACACATTTGAATTGCCTCCTTAAACCCCCTCCAGTTCATTTTCCCCACCCACCTCTTGCCACACTTCCCCCTCCTCCTTTGTTGGTCCTCTGTTTTCCCAACAAGGGGTGGGGGAGCTGTCAAAATTCTGGCTGTGAGCTCCATTCCTCTGTGCTTCCAGTACAGCATGGGGTGTAGGGGTGCCTCCCACCCCCACGAGCTAGTCCATGCAGCCTCAGCCTGGCCGGGTACCTCCCTGTGACCATGTATCCCAAAGAGCACCACCACCAGGAAGCTCTCCCTGCTGCAACTCATTGACTGTGTGAGAAGTCTTTACCCCCTGACAGCCTCTTCTTGGTACCAGAGGCATCTGGGCCGCCGATGTGGTCCCTTCAGCCTTGAGAGCAGTTTTCCTAACCTTCCTTTGTTTGTCTTTTACATTGTAACTGTACGAAGTGAATTTCCACATTTCTTCTTGGGGCACTACCGTGTCACGGAAGCACACACACACGACAGGCAGAGAGGAGCCGAATGCTGGATGCGTGGTTCACAAACAGCGGCCCAGCTCACTCATTCATTTATTGGAGATTTATGGAGCCTCTGCTAGTAGGATGTGCTGTCCTGGGCTTGGGTGATGCCGTGTGGAGCAGCCCAGACTCAGACCTGTCTGAATTAGCTTCCTATTCCCCCTGTAAACACCTGCCACAGCCTTGCGGCTCAAAACAACACAAATGCACTGCCTGGTAGTTCTGGTGCTCAGAAGTCAGCAAGGCTGGGTTCTCCTCAGGGGAGAGTTGGTTTCCTGCCTCCTCCAGGTCCCAGAGGCTGCCTGTATTCCTTGTCTTGGGGCCCCTTCCTCTATCTTCAAAGTGCATCACGCCAACCTCCGGTTCCATCCTCACATCTCCTTCCTCTGATCTCTTTCCTGACTCCCTCTTATGGGGATTCTTGGGCTGACAGGGGACCCACCAGGATAATCCAGGCTACTCGCCTCAATGAAAGCTCTTCACTTGATCATACCTGCAAGTCACAAGGTGACATTCACAGGTTCTGAGGATTTGGGTGTGGACATCTTCGCGGGGGTGGGGGGCACGTCATTCTGCCCATGTCACGTGGCAGTTTTCACTTGTGATTAGTAGTTACACAAGTCATGGCAAGTGCGAGGAGCAGTGGACTGCCTCATCAGGGAGGTCAGGGCCTTCCCTAAGGAAGTGACACTTGGGCCAAGACCTGGAGACAGAAGAGAAGGGTGGTTCAGGCAGAGGGAATGGCCCCTGTGAAGGCCAGGTGGCAGGACAGACCCAGGATGAGGGACTATCTGGACCTTGTAGGTCAGGAGGAGGGACACAAGGGAGGGGAGTGGCCTGAGATGAGGCCAAAGCGGGAGGCAGGGCCAGAGAGCCCAGGACCAGGGCATTTGGCTCAGACCTTTCTGTTAGTACCAATGGAGCAGTGTGACCAGGGTGCCGGCTGACTTGTCCTCTGGCTACGTTGTGTAGAGAAGACTCCCCGGGAGGCCATCTTAACTCGGCTTGTGTGATAGAATAACAGTTCCCGCAGAGATATCCACATCTTCATCCCCGGAACCTGGGACTGGATTGTTACATGGCAAGGGGGGATTAAGGTCACAGATGGAATTAGGTTGCTAATCAGCTGACCTTAAAATAGGGAGAGTATTCTGGGTTGTCCAGGTGGGCCCAGTGTAATCACGAAGGTCCTTAAAGGTGGGAGGAGAAGGCTCAGAAGGGTCCGTGTTACAGTCACGGGAGAAGGACTCCACCAGCCATAGCTGGCTTTGCAGATGGAAGGGGCCACAAGCCAAGGAGAGCAGGCAGTCTCTACAAACCGGAAAAGGCAAGGAAATGGATTCTGCTCTTGAGCTTCCAGAAAGGTGCACCCCCTTGTGGACACCTAGATCTTAGTCCAGAGAGATCCATTTTGGACATCCCGACTCCAGAACTAGAAGATAACGAATGTGTTATTTTAAGCCACTGACTTTGTGGTTATTTGTCCAGCAGCCACAGGAAGCAAATACAGTCTGAACGTTTCAGGATGTCATTGAGGAGTTAAGGAGGGGAGTGGAGAATAGCAGAGGTAGGGGACTTGGTCAATTGTTCTCTTAAAGACCTTGACCCTGAGATTTATGGAGCTGGACAGATGCTCTGAAAAGAAGGCCCTCAGTCTACAGCCCTCGTAGGTACCTGGACCCTGAAGAAGGAAAAGAAAAATGAGGTGGAGAATGTGTGTTTGTAGAGAATTAAAGAGAGGAAGAAAGAGGGAGGAGAAAGGTTCACACGTCTCCCCAGGGCTTCCCATGTCATGAGATCATGCAATTTTTTTTATTATTGTTTTGACAGAGAGACAGAGACACAGAGACACAGAGACAGAGAAAGGGGAGGGCCCAGAGCTGTCTCCATAGTTGTACGTCATCAGTTTTTGACATAGTTTCATTCCACACAGGTGGGTGGGGGCCATGCAGGGCGGGAACCGGGCCAGGGGCCTCCTGCATGGGAGGCCCACCTCAGTTCAGTGTATGGGTCTACACAGGCCGGGGCCAGGGCTTGATCCTCGGATTCCAGGGCTGCAAAGCGAGTGCTCAACCCGCTGAGCCATCCCAGCTTCCCCAGGCCATGGAATCTTCATACTTCATTTTATAAACAAGGAATCAGAGGCTTAAAATCAGAAATCAAATAACAGATGGAAGCGGTGAAGGGAATATTCAAACCCTTGCCAGTTTGAAAAGGCAAAGCCTGGTTTGTGTGGTCCCTGCGAGTGCAGAAAAGCTCAAGATGGGCACCAACTCTCCCCACGCCAGCCTCCTGCCTCAGAAATTAATTGGTTTAAGCATCTGTCCACAGCCCAAAGCAACCAGCCTTGAGATTCTGCACTTTCTCAATCTTTTACCAAAGATATTTTCACAACATACCAGAGCCTGTGTGGGCAGGGACCATGTCTGAGTGAGCACGGGAAGGAAGATAAAAGTGACTAGGATACGGTCCTTTCCCACGTGGGAGCCAGGTTTGCTGACCAAAGACCTCCCCCCTTGTGCCATAGAGGCCAGTCAACAAGTGATGCTCACACTATTCCCTGGGCTTATCACATTCCTGGTCGTGCACAAGAATCCGCCCTTTCAATGGCAGCTGGACAAGGACCATGCTGCTGTGTGACATGGTGTGAAATTATGAGATTGTATGAAAAAATGAACATATACTACTCTGTGGCTCTCTTAAGCGCCAATGTAAGGTGCTGTCCTGCGGGTTTATGTCTCACCCCTTTCCAAGTGGGCAGTATTTTTGAACTTGTCCTGTTTGTATTTCATTATTGTATTTCCAGTATACAGTTGATCAACACTGAGGGCTTGAGGCGCCAACCCGCTAGTCCAAAACCCGCATATACTTTGGACTCCATCCTTGGTCCTTCACCTTGGAATCTGCGCTTGGGAATCCGAAAATACTGTTTTGGCCCCGCGGTTGGTTGAATCTGCCGATGCGAAACTTGAGGGCGCGCAACCTGCGGAGCTAGGAAGGGCCGCGTGAGCGTGAGGACCCTCGCCATTCCAGCGCGTGTTCAGGGGCCCCTGCCTTGGCGAGGGTGAGACGTCCTGCAGTCTTTCTGTTGCACAGTCGTGAGGCCT
Organism: Craseonycteris thonglongyai; assembly: GCA_004027555.1. NCBI lineage: Eukaryota > Metazoa > Chordata > Mammalia > Chiroptera > Craseonycteridae > Craseonycteris > Craseonycteris thonglongyai. The sequence goes on along the minus strand of PVKE010008093.1, from coordinate 25,764 downwards.
GGCTGTTGTAGAGCCGGGAGGGAAGCAGCTATGCTGCTGGAGACTGAGCTCTGCGAGTGGTGAACAAGGTCGGCTCAGACCTGTCACGTGGGCGAGCGCGGAGGTGCTGGTTGGCACCTCTGTGCCTTTAGATCTTGCTTCAGAAGCCTTGCGTGGGGAGGGACCGGGGCCTCGCGGGCACAGGGGTGCAAGGTGGTGGGACAGGCTTCTGGGCCTGGGAGGCTTCAGCCACTTCCAAAGCCGCCACGGCCCGCTGCAGGGCGCGGGTGCCCCGGCCACTGGACGCAGCCTTTGTCCTTGGTGGCGGGGTGTGGTCAGGCTGGCTCGCAGCCCTGTCGCAGGGGCCTGGGCGAGGAAGGGGGAGGACATGGTGGCACCAGGTGGCTGCCCCGGGCCGCTCGCTCCTCCCCGTCCATGAGCTTACCTGCCTCCCCGCCACCCCCTTCTCCCCAGGTGAGAGGGTTTACAATCCTGGTGACCCCTGACTCTGTCCCCAAGAGCACACACGGACACAGCCTGACCTTCCAGGCTTCCTTCGTCTCCTCCACCAAAGGTGTTTCCACAGACACTTAAAGCTGCTGCCCACAGACCACGTTCACCTGGCCTTCCCTGTCCTGACTTAACCTCTTGCTCAGCGTAGGAAGTGCAGCGGCCTGTTTGACATGGGACAGAAAACAAAGGTACTGTCCCATGTGATCAGCCTTGTCCCACTGGGCTAAATTCAGGGTGTTAGCAGGCTGACCGTGCTAACCGTTTGAAGTGGGGCAGTACCATTATTTTCTGTCCCCCTTTAAATGGACGTCTGGTCAGCCTACCGGTGATGATCAAACATATTTGTTTGCATCATTCTTTCTATAAATCAGCTGCCACCTGATCAAGGCCCTGAATGGTCATGGCTCATGTCATCCTGAGCAATCTTGTGTTAAAGCAATGCAGCCTCCACAGGAATTTAAGCTGTTGTTTCGTGTGGTAAACGCTGGCCTCTGTCAAGAGTCAGATGGGAAGCACCATATTTTAAAGTTTGAGACCCCCTCCTTTGTCCCCAAGTACAAATGCAAAGCATTGTGATTACTGGCGGTAACAAGACAAGCCTGTCTGGGTGTGTAATAGGTGGTTTAGTGATCAGTAGGCCCAGCACTGCACAGCGAAGTGTGAGGACCAGCCGCTTCGGCTCGCCTGGGAGCTTGGTAGAAACGCACTTTGTCATGCCTCGCCCCATACCTGCAGGATTAGAACATGCCTTTTACAGGACCTGCCCTTACCTCGCCTACTTTATTCATTTGTGCGGTCAAGTCTGAGAACCCCTAATTCAGAAACAAGGTCATCTTTATAAGCAAAATTCCTGAGTTCCAGGTACTTTTCATATTGAGAAAGAAAGGGTAGGGTGAGGAGCTGGACTTAACAAGCCTTCAGGTTTACGACAGAAAAGGGCCACCGTGTGGTGGGTGGTCCCAGGTGTGCGCCTGGCTTCAGATCCCACTACACGACCGGGATGTCCTCCTAACCTCCCCAAGATTCAAAATTCTTTATTTGTGAAGTGGGAATAATCACAGCACCTACCCCCAAAAATTGCTGTGGGATTTAAATGAGAATATGTGCATTAAAAACTTAAGGCCCGGTTCTTACTACATATGAGCTGCTATTATTTTGCAGCTACCATTTATTGGATATTCACTGTATGCTAAATACTATCCTAAGCACTTTAAAGCACACTTGGAGGTATTACCATCCTACCAAAGAAGAGACAGACGGTCAGAGTGGGTCAAGACCTTGGGCTGAGATATTGGCTCTCTAAGGCGAACATTGCTCTTTCTTACTAAGTCCTGTTATCTCCCAAGATCTAGGGAAGACTTATGAGATGCCAAGCAAGGAGGAAACAGACTTTCAGTGTGCTGTGATAGGAGGACACAGTGTGACATAGAGTAACCCATGAGTTGCTGGTGCATATCCTTTGTCAGTTTATAAATTCCTTGTTGCTTCATTCAGTTTGCATGAAGTACCTAGGTTTTTGGTAAATATTTAATAAATATTAGCTGTTATTTGGGGGTTGTCCAACTAATACCAATAAATGGTACCAAAAAATATAGGAAGCCGGGATGGCTCAGTGGGTTGCGTGCTCACTTTGCAGCCCTGGGGACCAAGGATCAAATCCCAGCCCTGACCCATGTGGACCCATATGCTGAACTGGGGAGTGCCCCCAGTTCGTTTCTCACCAGGGTGAGACCCCAGCCCAGTTCCTGCCCTGTGCAGCCCCGCATCCACCTGTGGAATGAAACTGTGTGGAAAAACCAATGGTGTGCAACTATGGAGACTGTTCTGGGTCCTCCCCCTTCTCTCTGTCTCTGTATCTCTCTCTGTCAAAAACAATAAAAATAAATCTTAAAAAAAATACCCATCCATTTTTTTTTAACATTTATTAAAAATTTTTAAAGTATTTTATTTTTCCATTACAGTTGACTTTCGATAATTTATATTAGTTTCAGGTATACATTTATGTAACTTAGGAAGTAATGGCCCAATTAGGCTAGTCTCCACCTGACACCACACTTACCATGTTTCCCCGAAAATAAGACCTACTTACAGTTTTGCCTCTCGCTGAAATACATATAAGGCATCCCCCTGAAAATAAGACATAGCGCCTCTTTGGGAGCAAAAATTAATATAAGACACTGTCTTATTTTCAGGGAAACGGGGTAAGACACTGTCTTATTTTGGGGGAAACAGGGTAGTTATTACAGTGTTACTCACTATGTTCTCTATGCGTCCCTTTTATGCCATGACTAATTTGTAACTACCAGTTTGTATTTCTTAATCCTTTCACCTTTTTCACCACCACCTCCAGTCCCCTCCCATCTGCAATCGGGACTTTGTTCTTGTATCTATGAGTCAGTTTCTGTTCTGTTTGTTCACTTATTTTTTGTTCTTTAGATTCCACATATAAGAGAGCTCATGTGAATGCTGATCCATTTTAAATTACATGTATTTCAAACATCTTCTCCTAGGCTGTGGCTTATCTTTTCATTATTTACATGGTATTTATTATACAAAAGGTTTGAAATACTAATGTTGCCAGATTAATCAGTCTTTTCCTTAAAGGTTTGTACTTAGCAAGTATTAGTTAAGAAATTTTTTCCTAATCCATGGCCATAAAGATATTCTTTCAGGGTAGCCGGGATGGCTCAGTGGGTTAAGCGCTCACTTTGCAGCCCTGGGGACTGGGGATTGAATCCCGGCCCCGGCCCATGTGGACCCATATGCTGAACTGGGAAGTGCCTCCAGTTCAGTTCTCACTGAGATGAGACTCCTGCCCTGTGCAGCCACGCGCCCACCTGTGGAGTAAAACTACCGGTATGTGGAAAAACCAATGATGTGCAACTATGGAGACTGTTCGGGGCCCTCCCCCTTCTCTCTGTCTCTGTATCTCTCTCTTCTCTCTCTGTCAAAACAATAAAAATAAATCTTTAAATCAGTCCTGGGTTCATACATATTTTTTAAAAAAGAAAAAGATATTCGTTTTTTCTTTTTAAGATTTATTTATTGTTTTTGACAGAGAGAGAGAGAGCTACAGAGACAGAGAGAAGGGGGAGGGCCCCAAACAGTCTCCATAGTTGCACATCATTGGTTTTTCCACATACGTAGTTTCATTCCACAGGTGTGAGTGGGGCTGCACAGGGCAGGAACTAGGCCGGGGTCTCGCCCCGGTGAGAACTGAACTGGGGGCACTCCCCAGTTCAGCATATGGGTCCGCACGGGCCAGGGCCAGGATTCGATCCTCGGTCCTCGGGGCTGCAAAGTGAGTGCTTAACCCACTGAGCCATCCCGGCTTCCCCATAAAGATATTCTGTGTTATCATCTTATGTTTTAAAGTTTTGCTCTTCTCATTTAAGTCATTTTGAAAGTTCTTGATGTTTGCTGTCCACCGTATGCCACCCTCAGCCAGTGTTTCAGATGTATATGGGGTATGTCCTTACAACAAATATGTATATAGCCTTGTAAAACATGCAGGACTGTCTTGTACTAGTTTTCAATTTACATAATGGGATCTTGCTTTAAAGTGCATCCTGGTTCCCACTTTTCTCACTTAGCCTGTCGATCTCTAGATGTCTGCTTGTTTTGAGTGCTGTGCGTGATGCTAAAGTGTGCACTGTCCCAGTTTACTTATCCATTTCCCTAGTGAAGTATACTAGCCTGCTTCTCACTATGATGAAGCCCCTGGTACTCTGTGAGAATTTCCATGGGATTTATATGCTAGGGGTGGGGTTACTAGAGGATGAAGCCAATAGATTCTGAATTTGGCTAAATTCTGCCCGAAAGCTTTCCAGAGAGGTGGATCCATCTTATAACCCCCAGTGGTGTAGGGTTCCCATCTCCCCACGTGTCTAACTTTTGCCCTCTTGGTGGTTGTGAAAGGACATCTTGTTTGAATTTGAATTCCTCTGACCGCTGATCTAGAACGTCTCCTCACATACTTGTTGGCCATTTGGTCACCTCTTCTGTGTGTTGCCCGATTACCTCTTTCTAGGTATTTCTTCTTGAAATTGTTATTGTTGTTGTTGGTTTGCAGTCGACTTAGTGCATTTCAGAATCTAGATAGGTATCCTTCCATTTTTAACACTGCAGACACCTTCTCACAGTTTCTCACGAGCCTAGTGATTTTCCCTTGCATCCTTCACTGGCCAGATATGCAATGTAGAGAATATAGTCAGACATGTGCTGAGCACATACTATGTGCCCACACTGTATGCGGTGCTTGTGTCAGCTTGCTTCCTCCAGCAGACCCTGTGACAGGGTACAGGTGTAAGCCGTGTATTTGGGCATGGAAGGTACTGCCTACAGGGGAGTGGCAGTGTGACAGGGGAGGCAGCCAATGAGTGGTGTGCTCTACAGCAAGGTGCCACCTAGGTGAGTGGATCTGAATTCTGCTGGAGACTTCTGGGAATCGTGTAGAACTGTTCACTCTGAGTTATCCTACCCAAAGGGGCTGGGGTGTTTACACACCAGTTCTTGTCAGTCACTGGCTGTGGGGGGTGGGAAGCAAAATGAGCTCTAGCAGTAAGAGAGCTGGCAAAGGCAAAGGAGTTCAGGTGCTCGCAGCCCCCACCCGCTACCAGGCAAGCACTGAAATGGTGAGGGGACCGGAGCAGGACCCTGAGAGGGTCTGCTACATCCCCAACCCAAAGATCAAGCAAAAAACAGAACAAAATAAACAAACCCAAACTCTCCTAAGCAGGCATGCTATACCCACCTTTTTAGTGTAGAACCAAGAATAAGAGAGAAATTTGCCTGAAATTCATGGCTGAGCTGTGATTTAAACAAAGAACACGTGTCAGATTTGGAGGAGGGAGTTTATAAAAGGCAGATTCTAGGTCTGGGGTGAGACTCAGAACTCTTCTCTTCAACTAGGGTCTGACCCTCTAAGTGTCTGTATTAGTCTATTTCTGTATAACAACTTACCTCAATAATACTTAGCGTTTAAATCAACAAAATATTACCGACACAATTTCTGATGGTCAGGAGTCCAGGGAGGTTGTGGCTCGGGGTGTCACACATCAATGCAGTCGATGTGTCATTCACCTTTAGGCTGTGTTCCTTGCTGACTCTGGGTGATGGAACTGTTCAGTCTTACCTGTGATGGTTGTGGATGCATGAACTTACACATGTGAGAAAAATGTGTAGGCCGGAACACACATATGCGCACACACATGCACACACACACCTGAGTAGAAGTAAAGCCATGGAAAACTGAACAGAATCCATCACGGTGGATGTCAGTCTCCTGGTGGTGACATTGCACGATAGTTTTGCAGGATGTTATAATTGAGGGACCCTAGGTAAAAGGCATGCCATGTCTCTCTTATTTCTTACAACTGCATGTGGATTTACAATGATCTCAAAATAAAAAGTTTAAATAAAAATGACTAACTGAGGCAAGAATATCCATGACAACTTTTTTTCATAATCACCTTGAACTTAAAACTACCTCAAAGCCAGGCTGATAAATTTTGCCTCCACTTAGATAAAAAATTAATGGGAAATGTATTTTAATAAAATAATAAATAAAAAAATAAATACGAGGGCTGTCCAGAGAAAAAATGCAGCCATAAATGCCTCTATTTTTCATATTGCTTGGCTGGATACCTTCCTTACAGCCCTCGTATACCTACATCATTTATTTTCAAAGCTGCATGATTATTTTTCTACACAATCATCACATACTTCAATATACTTCTGCCAATGCTGCACTAGTTCTTGAAATCTGTCCTTAAAAAAATCAGTATTTTGTTTTTGAAACCATTTCCTCCCTTCAGACTTCACCTCTTCATCACAGATGAAGTGCTGGCCCTTCAGGTGTTGCTTTAGTTTGGGGAACAGGTGGGAATCACTAGAACCAGGTCTGGCTACACAGTGGATGTGGCAACACTGGCAAGTCCAGGCGCTAAATTGCATCTCTTGTTGCCATGCTTGTGTGAGGCATTGTTGTGTTAAAGTGTTTTATTTCTTATTTCAATCCGTTTGATTCTTCTTTTTAATGCAGTAAGAGTTTCATTATTACATTCAGAGTTTACCGTTGTTCCTTTTTCAAGAAAATCTTCAAGAACAACACATTCAGAATTTCAAAAAACAGTCAACAGGACCTTCCCAGCCGAGCTTTTTCAGCTGAGGCGATCCCTTACAGCGCTGTCCCATGGACTGCCTTTTGTTCTCAGGGTCATAAAATGGACCCAAGGTTCATCACCTGCAATGATTTTCTTTAAGACGTCCTCACACCTTCTTTTTCTAAAATTTCAAAAAACTGAGGACCTTTTTCCACTGTTAAGAATTCAAAAACAGCACACTGTTTGAACTGAATGTCTGAATACTCTTCCATTTCAATGTGCACTGGGTGAAAAATGTGAGCATCTGTTGTGCAAGGTCAAGAGTGGTGGAGGGGAGTCACTGTGTGACTATACAGAACTGATTATATCCAGATACGTCTCGTGTAATAAAAAAATATTACAGTGGAGGCAAAATCGATCAGCCTACCCTTGTACAACTACACACAACGTCATGAATGAATGGCGCACACATAGTGTTGAGTGAAAGAAGCCACACACACAGCATGAATCTATTTATATGAATACAAGACCAGGCAAGCGAAGTCTGTGGTGTTAGAAGTCAGGAGAGTAGTTGCCATTGTGGGGGGAGCACTGACAGAAGGGACAAGAGACGGGACCTCGCCCTGGTGATCTTCTCTGCCGTGATCTGGGTGCTGGTTACGTGTGTTCTGTGTGGGAAATTCATCAAGACATCCAAGTCTAGTACATGTGCTTTTCTGTCTGGGTGCATCAGTAAAAGTTTTAAAAACAGCTAACATACATTCATACCTAGTATCAAGTGAGTGTTCCATGCCAGGTGCTTTCCTGGCCACTTCACAGGTATTGTGTCACTTAAGTTTTTGAGGGAGATTCTATTATGATCCCCACTATACAGATGAGGAGGTTGAGGTTAAAGGAGCAGTTTTCTAGGGTCACCCAGCTGCCCTGTGAGGGACCTGGATGTTCTTAATCTCCTTGGGGTTCAGAGGCAAGGCCAACTCATTAGCAGCATCACTGAAAATGGACCTGTTCACTCAGCCACAAATGATTGTCCTAGTAACATCAAACATGGCCCTTTACCCGAGTAAGGGGACACCCTTACAAAGAACACTTGTGAAAGCCAAGCCCTTTATCTTCTCCTGAAAGCTGGGGCAGGCCTAGGGTAGGGGATGCACTGTTAATTGAGAAACACTGTCATTAAATAGGGAGGCCCTGGTCTACATCACCAGCATTGTAGTTGATCATGGAAGTGTGAAAATGACCGTGATCAATGAACTTGCTAATAGTGTTTTCCTGTTAATGGCATTCTTTTAGTGGGAGCGCATGTGGTGATTGCAAATCAGCAATCAAATAGCAAACCAATGTAACTTTTCTCTGTTTCCCGTATCTGCCCTGGAGTCCCGTTCCGCCTGCTGGTAGAAAATCACGTTTAGTCAGTTCAGGGCTTTTGCTCATCCCCTTGTCTCTGGATAGACTGCCAGCAGTGATGGTGTGTGGTGGCCTGGCCTTGGTAGTGGTGAGAGGGCCATCTGGTTCCTGACATCTTCTGCCCACGCTGGTGTCCCTGGGATGACACCCTCCTGATGTGACAATGCATATGGACATTCTGCATCTGCCATGATGTCTTTTCCCTCCAGGGCCTACAGCCCTCCTCTGATCTACTACTGTGTTCCCCGGTCTTGGCCACTGGTTTCCCTTCTCACTTCCTCCAGAGCCTCCTCAGAGAGAATCAGGGATATTGGACTATGCTGACTCTACTGGATGCCACCCATGCTGTTCCCAAGAGCCTTTCTCTGGGCTGGTGCACTCCCCCCACGCCCCCAGGTGCTTGAGCAATGGAAGCTGAGGTCCACAGTTGCCCTCCTCAAGAATTGGCCTCAGCCAATGGGTGACACCTCAGCTGGGTTAGGTCTTCCTGCCCCGGGCAGCCCACAGCCACGACTGCTGGAAGAGAGTGTGTACAAAAGGCCTTGCTTGAAGACGGCATGATGTTCTTTCCCCTGACACCACATACACTCTTGTCTTTTCCAACACCAGCCTGCAATTCTCCAACTCCACCTGGCTGACCGACAATTCAGTTCAATTCTGCCACTAACTACCCGGCGTTAACGTAAGACTCCTTTAGGCTAAGAGGTTCAGGTCCCCAAGGCTGTCCTTACATCAGCTGCCAACTGCAAATGGAGTGTCCTGGCCACCCACACTTCTGTCTAGTCTGCTATGAATTCGAGGGTCCTCACAACCCCTGCTCAGGTTCAGCAATTCCCTAGCACAACTCGTAGAACTCAGGAGAGTGCATTACTTACTATTACTGGCTTATTAAAAAGGTTACAATTCAGGAAGAGCCAAATGGAAGAAATACACAGGACAAGGAAGGGGGTTAAGGGGCATGGAGCTTCCATGTTCCTTTTAGGCCACCATTCCTCAGAACCTCCATCTGTTCACCAGCCTGGAAGCTCTCCACCCGGTCATATGGGGGGGGGGGTGTTAAGGAGGCCTCATTACATAGGCATGATTGCTTAAATCATTGGCCATTGGTGATCAAACTTATCTCTAGCTCCTCTCCCCTCCCCACATGTCGGGCAGAGCTGAAAGTTCTAACTCTAACTGTGGCTTGGACTTTCTGGCCACCAGCTCACCCATCCTGAAGCTGTCTAGGGGCTCCCAGTCACCAATCATCTCATTAATATACCAAAGACATTCTTTGAGATTCCAAGAGTGTTAGGAGCTCTGTGCCAGGAATCAGGAACAAAGATGGAATATTTATTTCCTATCACAGTACCAGCGGGACCACCTCTGCAGACAGTTCATGCTTCAGAGCTCCCCGTGGGACTGGGATGAAGCTGGACTCCAGCTGGGGCCACCCTGTGACTTGGCTCTTTGCTCTGCCCTCTTTGGCTTCATTCGCTTTCTTATGGGTTTCTCCTAGGGCATGCCCTGAATAAATGCTTCCACAAGACTCCCCCTCTTAATCCCTGAGATACTGCCATGTCCCCTGAGGGTGGGGGATGCAGGGAACTCTCAGCATGGATGTGCCCTCAGCCATATCTCCTCTGCCTCTCCCTTGCCAGGCTGGGGGGCGGGGGGTGCAGGAGGTGTTGGGGGGCTGCTTCTCTGAGGCTTGCTATTTTCCAACCTCCACTTGGAAATAAGGCATAGATTCTCTCACCTCCCTAATCCCCTCAGGCCTGTTTTGATCAGCGAGGAGGCCTTGAGCTGCAAGTAAGAACTTCCAACACAAACCAGCTTAGGTGATTTCTGGATATCTGAACAAGAGGCCCAGAGGATGGGTGACTTTAGTGTTAAAGTGTTAACCTAGCCTGAGTCCCAACTCTGATTCCTGGTGTTCTTTTTGTCTCACCCTGTTGCAGATATTGGCATTATATTATGTCCAAGCAGATGTAAGGCTTAGAATGCTACACCATCCCATCTATAGTTCATGCCCAAGGAGAGAGATAGAACCAATTCCAAGAGCTCCGTCAGCAGAGTAAGGGAAAACTTTGCCCAAATCTGTTGATGAACCTTGCTTTGACTCTCAAGGGCCTGAATGTGGCCTTGTGCCCGTTTCTGAGGCAGTCCCACCAGGCCCTGGAGCTGGGCATGGTGTCTGCTTCCCTCCCCAGCACTCAGGTTGTTTACGGAAGACTTCCTATGTGAACAACACACCAAGGTCCTAGAAGTGAGGGAGAGGACAGCTGTCAGTGTTCACACATGTCATCGCTGTTCCCTTGGCTGGGGTAGGGGCTGGGTACAGGTGGCTTTCCCAGGAACCCCTTCTCAGGTTCAATAGTTGTGATTTCAAGTTGCTTAATCAAATATAGCCAGAAGGGTTACCTGACTTCACATTCTTACCCGATAGCCTGAGGGTTCTCATTTTTTCCCATCTTCACCAGTATGTGGTATTAGCTGCCTTTCTAAACTCAATACTGATTTAATTTGTACTTTTTTCAATTTTTGTGAGGATTCTCATTTTATTATGTGTAGTTAGCCAGTCCATTTCCTGTCCAGTGAATTATCTATTCATAGGCTTTGCATTTGGGGGATATATTTCCCACCCATCTCCTAGATATTCTAGATACTGGGTCTACAAACTTTTCTTATAAAGGGTGAGATATTAAATACGCCAGGCTTTGAGCATTGCACAACTATTCAACTTGGGTGATGTAGCACAAAGGCAGCCTTACACAATACATAAATAAGTGATTGGGTGTGGCTGTGTCCCAATAAAACTTTGTTCATAAAAACAGGCGACCAGCTGGCTTTGACCCTGTGGGCTATAGTTTGCCAACCCTTATTCTAAATATTAATCCCGTCATTTTAGACAATGCAAAATTGCCAAATTTTCACCCAGCTATTCGCTTTGTCTAAAGTGGTTTTTGTTTCTGTGGTGGTTGTTGTTGAACAAAATCCTTAATTTTGAGATAAGTTTATCCAGTTATCATCTGAAGGTTGTATTTTTTGAATTACGTTAAGACACCCATTGTCATCTCAACAACACAGATATTCCCGTTTTCTTCCTATTAACTCCTGGTTTCTGCTGGCTTTCACACCAAGAGAGACCTGGGATCAGTCAGGTGTCCCTGTGCGATGTGGGATGCAGCTTTATTTTTCTCTCCATAGTGAGCTACTTCCCACACACCAGAAGCCAAACCAACCATCCTTTCCCTGTGGATGTGTAGCAGATGGCACCTTTAACTGGAAAACAGGACGGGTTGGAAGGCTTCCCTCTCCTCAGCGCTCACCCGTCCAGGTCCTCTGGCCTCCTTCCTGCACCCCCCTCACCCAGGGCCTCTCGCCTCAGGGACGCTGAACGGGCTGCTCCCTCTTTGCAAGGCAGGTCCTTCGTGCTTCAGGTGTCGCCTCACGTCACTCCTCACAGATGCCTTACCTGAGCGCCCTCTTGTTTACCTGGTACTTAACCCAGTTGGAAACTACTGCTTTCGTTTGTTCACCTGCTTATTGTCCGTCCCTCCCTATTAGAATGTGAGTTCCAGGGGGTGGGAGACCTGAACTGCCTCATTCATCCTTCACTGCCTCCCTCCGGGCCTGACACACGGCAGACCCAAGCGAGAGTCCCCAGAGAAACAGCAGATGAGCAAGTGTTACTGATCTCCAGAGGCGATGGGCCATTTGATTGTCCAGCATTGCCCAAGAAATTCTCTTACCTTCTTTGACAATGTACAGAATTAGTGTTAAGGTTTGTCCTCCACCCCCACCCATGCTCCATCATTATCATTTGATGAAACTCCTCAGTAGCTTGAGTGTATTTGTCACACCTGCATTTTTTTCAGTCTGATCTGAGAGGCCTTGGTAACACCCTTAAAGTATCTGACTGAATTTCATGTGGAAACGAATGCCACAGATTAAATATACGTTGTGCTAAGAAGCTTCCCATTTTATCACAGCCTGTGCACTGCCAGGAAAGCCTTCTGCATGTTAGTTAAGATAGCTGGGGGTTCGCAGATTTTTTTTTCTCCCTTTACCTTTGTAATGCATTCAGAGCACAGGAACTGAGGCACCTATTTGCAAAGCTGGAGAAATCAGTGTCAAGTCAGATGGCTCCTGAGGTCCCAGGCAGCAGCAGTGACATGTCAGCCGCAGGCGGATTCTGGGAGCGGGCTGCCAGGGAGCTGGGGAGAGGCAGGCAGGAGGCCCTGACTTCTGGCTTCACTGGGAACAGTGCCCTTTTGGCGAAGGCTGGAATGCTGCCCAGGGAACAGTTAAGCAAGAGGCGGGGGTGGGACGGGATCAGATCCGGGAATCAGAGTGGCCGCGATGACTCGGGATACTGAGAACATGGAAGAATCTGACCTTCCTCCTAATGAGAACGTCAGCACAGCCAGGACGGTGTGGCAAGACCAAGAGGGCTCTGCAGACGCCTGCCTAGGCTGCAGTCAAGACAGCAGCGCGGCCCCAATTCAGAGGCCGCGGGTGATGTGCATGAAGCCCGGGCTTCAAACTTCAGCCCTGGGTTAAAGTCCTGGCTCAGCCACCTCCTGGGCCTCAGTGTCCTCATCTGTGAAATGAGTGCAGGACCAGCGCTGGATGCAGACAGCAGCTGGCGATCACTGCTGTGGTGTAAGAGCCCGTGCCCGACTTCTTGCTGCCAGGGCCTCATGTGCTGCTGAGCCATTTGATCCCTGGCCACCTCCCTCCCCCTCTCCTCCACCTCCTCTCACCTTTGAGACACACCCAGCCCTTTTGAGTGCAAAAAAGATGCAGGTGACCATGAGTCCTCCCAGCCACTAATTGGCACAATCCTGGTTAGCTCTGGGGAGGGAAACTCCCTCATGCACATGGTCCAGTTTACTGATGTTTGTGTGGGAGTCACTGACCCTGGCCTGGGAGTCACGCGTTACCAGACTAAACGACTCGCAGACTGAGGGTGTCTGATCACTTCCCACACCCGTCTCTCGCTTCCCTGTTCTCTGCTGTGACCAGCAGAGGGAGGCATCTCTCTCCTGTCTATTTCCACAATCCTCCTGGGTCCCCCCTTGTTCTCCACAGGATCGGGCCACCTCCCGGTCTCCTCCTCCCAGGCACCCTGACACACAGCCCTGGCTCCTTCGTCCGTGGTTGGTAGAGGCTTGCAGACCTGCAGGGAGGGGCCATGGCTGAGAACTGGGCAGAGGTCTCCGCCCAGGCTCGCAGAACAGACGTCCTGGCAGCCTGGACACTGGGTTGGCTGGTCTCCATCCTGACTCCATGCCAAACAGGAGAGACCCAGGCTGGCCCTGCGTCCAGCTGTGACAGAAGGGCATCAGGGACTTTTAGTCATGAGACATACCCATCAGAGATGAGACATCCCTCAGAAGGTATGTCACATGCCAGGGGTGACACATTCTCTGAAGATGTAATATGCTCTGAAGAGGTGGCGTGCCTCATACCCCTTAGGGGTTACCAGGCCCACAGAGGTAACATGGCCCATAAAAGTAACATGCTCCACACAGGTGACACACACCTCAGGGAGACCTCAGGTGCCCCTCGGAAGTAACATGCTTCACAGAAGTGACATACCTTTCACCCTACAGAGGTGACACACCCCCTCGGGGTGATATGGCTTACAGAGGCGCCAGGCCTCTCAGAGGTGACACACTCGTAGCTCAGACCTCCTCAGCACTTCCGGTCGCAGAGACAGCGGGTCCTGCAGTGCCCACCCTGTAAGCCCTGCTACTTGGGTCTGAGATCATGCAGCCAATGGAGGCCTGTGCCCGCCTCACTCTCGGGCCCCAGCTGCCACCCCTGGGGTCCCCTGCATGAAGAGCAGGCCCTCTGAGCCCCCGCCCTCCGGCCTGGAGGAAGCTGTCACTGTTTCAAGTCCAGCAGACACAGCGACAAGACTCGGGAAGAGGAAGAGTCATTTATGATTTATGAATAATGAACTAATTTAATCCTGGATTTCTCTTGTGCTTCCCATTTAGTAATTTGTTCCATTTCTTAATGGCTCAAGTTCTTTATCAGGACGTGACAGAGGAGAGCAGTGAGTCATCACACCGGGGACTGGAAGGGTGACCTAGATACCGGGACTGGGGAAGCAGGTCCGAGACAGGCTCAGCCCCAGGGCCCCGCCCTCCCCGCTGTGGGCAGCTCCCACTTGGCACCATCCTGTGTCTGCAGCACAGTAATGGGAAGGAGGCGGGGTGTGTGTGCAGGGTTTGTCCCAAGCTGTGTGTCACAGTGAGCCCTCTGCTTGCACTTAGATTGGATGTCAGGGGGGATGATGGAGATGATGGGGTCTAGCCCCCCAAACCTCCCACAGGACACTTTCAGCCACACTGCAAGCGAGACAAGCCCTTGGGCTTAGGTGACCGGGGTGTACTTCCTGGCTGCCTCTTGTGTCTTTGTGACCCTGGGTGTAACCCTCTACTGCTCGAAGCCAGGAAAAGACGCCCCAGTCAGTGAGGGCTCTCACGTCTGTCCTTGCCCAGCTGCCTAATCTCTTACTTGCATCTAATCTGTATTCTTGGATCTTATTTGCTTTATTTCTGTTTTACACATAAGGATACTGAGACTTGGGGAGGTGCAGCCGCTTTATAAAGAGAGTGACCGGTGAACAGAGAAGGGGAGCTGGGAGCCTGGAATTGGGACACCAGGGAGGACCCTTGGGCAGGCTCTGCTGTGCCTCGTCCATGTCATCTTGCTCAGTGGTGTTTGGGGGGCTGGGTAGACTGCAGCCGCCATTGGCAACACAGGCAAGGAACTGAAGTGGGGACCTCTGGTTACGTGGGCAGGAGGGCCGCGGGGAGAAGAGAGGTTGGGTAGCCCTATGTGCGTAGTTAGCATACCCCGCTGGCATCATGATGATTGTGCCCACGTCACAGGCCGGTAACTTGAGACAGAGAAGTTCAGTAATGCATGACTCCATAGCCGGGGCAGGTGGGACCGATCTGCCGCCAGCCTCTCCACCCCGGTCCCACTCCCTCTTTCCAGCAAAGACCTGACAGGTAGGATGTGCGGGACCACCTGCCCTGTGCTGATGGTCATCCGCCTCTCACGCATGGTGGTCTAGAGGTCACTGGTCATTGCCATGTCTGTCACCTTCTTTGACGCTCTCAGTATTCCTGGGAGGTAGGTGTGAACACGAGCCCTGTGGGGAGAGTCCAACCACGTAACGTGAAAAGTAGAGGCATTTATGGCTGGACTTTTTCCGGACAGCCCTTGTATGTTGTTAACATTTTATGGAAGCATGATATACAGTCAGGAAAGTGTACAACAGGCGTGTCCAACCTGCGGCCCAGGACAGCTTTGAATGTGGCCCAACACAAATTCTTAAAACATGGTGAGATTTTGTTGTGACCTTTGACCTTTTTTTTTTTAGCTCATCAGCTATCATTGGTGTTAGTGTATTTTATGTGTGGCCCCAACTCTTCTTCTAATGTGGCCCAGGGAAGCCAATCGGTTGGACACTGCTGGTGTACATATTGCAAGCACACAGTTCAATAAACAGTCATCAGGACTATTGTTTTAAGTTCATTTTGCCTAAAGTACCCTGGAGCTTAGAGAGAGGTCAGTGATATTCGCAGAGAGGCCAGTGACATTCGCAGGCTCATTTGTGTATCAGGCAGTGGAGGCAGTATTCCAGCTTCTCTCTTACTGTCCGAATTTTGAAATGGATTTTTATATTTGAAGTTTTGATTTCTTTTGAGAGCAATCCAATTTATGGGGAACAGCAATGCTTTTATCTTGTTAACTTCATTAACACAAGTGGTTCATGAAGAGGAAATCGGGGGCTTTAAGCCATCCACTCTTTTATGTTAAAACTCTTTCTTTGGGGGGGAGGGGCTTTTGGGGGGTGTCTACTGAAGTGTCTTCAGTAGAATTTGTTTAAAAACTTGCAGGCTAAACTTCGTGGTAAGTCTAAAGTTTGCAGGTTCCAAAAGGCTTGAGAAAGGAATAGTGCAGTTGAATCTTTCTTTTGCAACATTTGATTTAGTGGTCATTGTTTCTATCAACAATTTGGAATATTTCAGAGAATCCACAAAGCCTCAAGCGGCCTGATCCACAGCTTGTGAGTCTGTTCTTCAGCTGTGAGCTGGCTTTCTTCATCACACATTTCAAAAAGAGGAACGCATTTCTGTCCAGGTACACGGAGGGAGAGGAGAACGTCGTGTGCAGTGTCATGGTGTGCAAGGACAGAGACCCATCCCCAGGGAAGAGCCCTGAGCTGTATTCCCACTTCTCTGGATGTTTTCATGGGACCCCAAAGTGAAAGCAAGGGTGGGGGTGCATTAGAGGCCCACGAGAGCACTCTTTAGGACGACTGGAAACCATGCCACCTTCGTCATCTTCCCTCTTCAAAGGACTGTCCTGACCACCTTGAGCAGACGTGGCAAAAACCCGATTACTTATTAGATGTGTCCAACCTTGTGGCTTCCCTGGGCCACACTGGAAGAAGGAGAATTGTCTTGGGCCACCCATGAAACACAGTAACACTAACAATAGCTGATGAGCTAATAAAATAATAACATCACAAAAACAATCTCATATTGTTTTTGTTTTAAGACAGTTTACGAATTTGTGTTGGGCCCCACTCAGTCATCCTTGGCCCTCCTGCGGCCTGCAGGCTATGAGTGGACAAGCTTGAATTAGCCAATATCCACTGAAAGAGGGGGGTCTGGGAAGAGATGGAGCGCCTGAGCCTGAATGGAGCTCCATCTGCAGGGGAGGGAAGAGGAATCCTAAGGCCAGGCCACACTGGGCTTTGCAGACAGGAGCGGGTGTGGGCAGGAGGCTGCCCCTTCCCACCTTCCTGCTCCCAGGTCAGGCAGCCCGGACCAGGGCATTAGCAGCCGGAGGAGCTGTTCTGTGACCCAGCCAGAAGGAGGACGCTTTGCCAGCAAAACCTGCAAGTCATCCTGCTGCAGCCTCTGCCCGCAGAGGCCAACGGGCCCCGGGGGCCTGGAGGGATGTGGGGAGGAGGGGAGCCGGCTTCAGAGCAGGCTGCCTGCCCCCGCCCAGGACTTCCTCCCTCTTCACACCTGCTCCCCAGGCTGAAGCTCTCCGTTCTCACAGCATGCCCCTGTGGACCCCATGCCCCGGGAATCCCTTTCCTGCAGTCACGGCACAGACAGAATGTGTCCCTGACAAGTTAGTTAGGCGATTTTGCTACTTTACTCAGAAAGGAGGAAGTTGTTGCTTCTAAAAATTAGGAACTCGCACATATGAGCCCAGACCTCCAGTTTCTCTTGAAAGCTGGAAGCGCCGGTGACACAAGGCCTGGGCGTCACATGGTCATGGAGGGAGTCTGTCGTCTCTAGTGGCCACCGTCTCCCCCTGTCCCGTACTTGATACCCCTTCGCATGCCTGGCCCTCGAGGACCACTGAGGGAGTGAGCACTCATCTGGCACCTGCAAAGGTGGACAGCAGGGTAGGCGGCATGCTGCCCCCTCCCCCCACCTCCCCAGGGAGTGGGGGCCTCCGCTGCCTCCAGCTCCCCCACCCAGTGTCTTCATTGCCCTCCCCACCCTGCACTGAAGTGACCTGTTTACCCTTCAAGGGTTTCAGCCATGTATGGGCACTGGTTTCAATTTTCTTGCTCTTGCATGGAGTCAAGATTGAATTGCCTTTGGAAACTCAGTTTTGAGATGGGAGCCTCCACACCCATAGCCCAAGGAAGGCTGAGTGGATGCAGTGACTTATTCTGTTTTGAAGATGAAGAAACGGAGTGGTTTCCCAGTGAGTACGTGCAAGGGAAACTCCCTCAGCACACAGCCGCCCTCAGGAGCACGGTCTCCTGCAGGGACAGGTGACAGCAACTCGTCCAGTCCGACAGGGACTCTGTGTCACTCTGATCCCTGCACACAGGCACACTCAGTCCCCCAGAGCGCTCTTCTAAGAGGGCTCATGTTCAAGTTGCTGCCTCGCCACCAAAGGATTCCAGTCACCTGTGTGCTGCTCGGTGTCCCTGTTCTGGGTGACTCAACATTGAAACAATCTGCTGGAGGCCCTAGTCAGTCACGCTCACCCTCACTTCTGGTTCACGGCTGTAAATCAGGAGCGCCTCTCCACAGCACAGGCTGGGGTTGGGGGCAGGAGGAGAGAGTGCGGATGGGCCACCTTAAGATGGTTTGACTCATGATTTTTCGACTTCACGAAGCTGCAAAAGTGATACACGTTCAGTGGCAACCGCGTTTTGATTTTTGAATGTCGATCGTTTCCGGGCTATGGATGCGCAGTACAATGCTCTCTCGTGAAGCTGGGCAGCCGTGAACAGCTGCTCCTTCTCAGCCACGGGATCACGAGGGTCAACAACCGATGCTCTACAGAGTGCAGTGTCAGCTGAATCTGCCCAACTGTAGGCTGGTGGGAGTGTTCTGAGCACGGTTATGGTGAGCTAGGCTAAGCTATGGTGTATTAAAGGCATTTCTGATGTATGACATTTTCAGTTTAGCATGGGTTTATCGGGATGCAACCCCCCTCATAAGAGGAGACGTCTCTGTAAATGGAGGAGGGTGAAGGACTGTTAGAAATGGGCTGACCAGGGTGCTCGTTTTAAAGAAGCTTGGGATCCATAAACAAGGCAGATGGAAAGCAGCAGGAGAGAAGCGTAAAGGCAGCGGGCAGGGCCAAGGGCGTGGCTCTCTTCCTTCTCCCAGACCCCTCTTAGCTGGGGGAAGACTTCTGTCAAGATTCCTCATCAGCTGAATAACAGAAAAGAGCTGAGCTGAGGAGTGGGTGGGGCAGCGATAGAGGGGCAGGCATCCATCCAGGGGGCCCCACGCTGAGCTGCAGGCCATCACATCTCGCCGTGCACCTTTGGGGCCGGAGTTAGGCCATGCTCACCTCCACTGGGACCCCCGAGAAGCCAGCTGTCCACAGGGGCCAGTGTGGGCGGCTGGGACCAGCTGGAGCAGGGTAGGGGGCCGGGGTGGCATGAGAGTGGCCGAGCCTGCCTCATTCCTATGGTGGTTATTTGGGCCAGGTCTCTACCCAGAGACACACCGAGGGTGCCAACAGACTGCGCCTGTGGAGGCCCAGTGCCAAGCTGGCACCGTGCACGCAGAGCTCAGAGGTCCCTGTGCCTGTTGTGTCACCCTCCAGGGGCCAGACAGCCGGCCCGGCTCTGCCCTGAGGCGTGAGCTCTGCGCTCTGAGGGAGCTGGGAGGCAGGGGCTCCGAGTGGGGGCTCTGAGGGCCGCCGCTGTGCGCGCTGTCTCGTGGGCCCAGCCACGAAGCCCCGGGGAAGGGCCGTGAGAAGGCCTGAGGAAGGGGCGCGGCGGGTGGTGTGCCTTGAGCACCCGGCCGCCCTCTTGGAACCCAGAGTCTCGTAGAGTTCTGGGCCGCACACCTGGAGGAGAAGCAAGGCCCCCAGATGCCAGCCACATGCATGGGGGCACGGTGGACTACCCAGGCCCCCCACTTCTGGGTGTTCTTGCCCTTTGCCCTGACTTTGTGACTCTTCTGTGTACCTTCACCCCTATTTTTATCCACTGCGGAGCACATTTCCTCCTTGAGCCTGTGCCCCCAACAACCACAAGGCAGCTGCTTATAACTGAGCCTTTATGAACGATTCGGGGATCGTGAAGAGCCTGGTCAACACTGCTCCCAGATGCCCTAACATCACCCGTCAACTCCCGTCTCTAGCCAGACGCTTCTCGCCAGCGCCTTCGTCCCCTTTGGCACCACACGTATGTCATCTGCTGCTCTGCTCTATCCTCCCACATCTCAGCTCCTCACCGTCCTCCCAAGAGCGCCGAAGTCCTCTCTCGTGGTCACTCCATTCCTGACTCCTGCAGGGTCTCTGCTCAGCCAGGAGATGTCCTTCTTAGGAGACGGTTGTTGCTCTAAGTAGCAGCATCTCTTTCCAGCCCACCACACACATATATATGCTCAGAGAAGGGACATCAGAGGACGCCATCCCAGTTCTGTCACTTTACAGCTGAGTCCTCCAGCCCAGAGCAATGGGTGACTTGCCCAAGCCTGGCTCTGGTTGGAGTTAGGACAGTGCGTGACTGTGTCAGGGTGTATGTATGTGGTGCAGAGACACAGGGCCTGGGCCTCTCTGTCCTCCAGCTTGGCGTGGACCCCCCAAGGCCAGCGGAGGTGAGGCGAACAGACATGCTGACCTGCGCTGTTCTCCCGGCCCCTTGGTCCCCGCGGTCGTGCACGCGTGCCCAGCCCATAAATATCTTATTTTGTGTTCCTGCCAGCCCCCACTAATAGGGCTAATGCTTCCTGAGGAGCAGCCCAAAGCTGCATTAGTCGCAGCTGTTTGATTGATTTAAAACAAAGCGCCCGACCACCAGCCTCTCTCTCTGGTTTCTCTTCCTGCCACTTTGCTTGCAGGGTTATCTCTGAAATGCAATTAAGGGGCTTAAAAGTACATTTTCAGGAAGATGCAGAATTGATGAGGGGAGCTGGCCCCTGTGGGTGCCTCCAGATTGTTCCAGTTCCAGGGAGGGGAGCTGGACCCTGCCCTGAGCTGTAGCCACACCCCCCAAAATCGGCCCCAGGAGTCCGGCCAGACCCTGGGAGGGGCTGCCTTCCCGGAGCTGCTGCTGCCCTGCTCCTGCGCTTTGGAAGGTTCCGCTCCTTTGAGGCCTCTGGGAGTAGCGGGGGCTGCCGGCCCGGAGGCCATGGTACTTCCCAGAGTGGGGCTCATCCAGGACCCATCTTGGGGTGCGTGGGGCTCCTTCTGTCTGGGGTCATCCGGGACAGAGCCCGATTCCCCAGGGCCCACGTGGTGATGTCCGAGAGCAGCTACTTTCCCGAACACGCCTCTTTCTGGGGCCAGCACCCTATTTCTCAGGCTCCCATGGCCTGAGCGCCCCTCAGCCCTGTGGCATCCACTCTAAGGGTCCTTCCGACGCAGAGCAAGCCACGCCTATGGGAGTGAGGGTGATACAGCTGAGGGGGAGCGTAGTGGCTCCTGCGACGTGTTCTTAGTTGCACAGGCTCTAAACGTCCCAATCCTATTGTGGCGGCTCAGAGGGGAGGGCAGGGTCACCTCCTGCCAGGGTCTCGAAGGGCCATCCTGGGCGTACTGTTCCAGCTGGGCCACGCTGACAGTAGGAGGTGACAAGAAAGGGTCTTTCTGCTGAAAGACACAAGGGAGGAAGTGAGAATGTGTGGATGGGCTTGGGAAACAAAATATTTGGCTTGCTGGAGCACAGGGGTGAGTGGGCTGGACCAGGAGTCTGGACACAAATGGTAGTCGCTAAGACGTTTGGGAGTTTCCTGCTAGGCCCTGGTGAGCCCTCGATGGCTTTATGCAAGGGGAGAAGCGGAGTTAGAAATAGGCTCCTTGAACACAAATCTGGTTGAGAATGGAGAGAGAATGTGGGTGCTTTCGTGAGAATCAGCAGCATCTTTGGGCTCCTGAGGGAGCCATTGATCTGAAACTGTAGAATGCGTAGCTTTGATGTTTAATGGGATCCTTCCCTTGGCCATCCCACCTGTCTCAAACACATTCTCCACCCACTGTGTCTATTCCTCTGCCCCTCCTGAAGCCTCCAGGCATTTCCTGCCCTCCCTGCCAACCAGCCATGCTTCTGTGACAGGCTCACGCACTCAGCCACTCTCGACTGTCATCTGTGGGACTTGATCAGAGCCTCTCCTCGCTCACCCAAGACTGTGGCCACCTGGGTGGCGCTGTCCCTCTAGCCTTGGTCCTGGGAGATGTGGGCAGCTACCTGCCTCTCAGCATGTAACTCTCAGGGCTCTCAGCAGTTACCTCCTTCACTTCACTCTGCCTGGTCTACCCCGGGCCTCTGCGCCACTTCTGAAGGCACCAGCTCAATCCCTCCTCTTTATCATCATCCAGGCCTCTATGCTCCATAGCCTGGGCTGACCTGACCTGCTGACTGCTTTTGTAGATAAAGTTTTATTGGCACAGACCTGCCCATCTACGTACATATGGCCTGCAGCTGCTTTCCAGCTACAAAAGCAGAGTTGAATAGTTGTGACAGAGACTGTGTGGTCCACAAAGCCTAAACTATTTGCTACCTGGCCCTTTGCTGAAAAGGCTATAATCCATCTCTGAATCCACCAGCCCAGTCCTGATCCAGCATAGGCTCCTACTTTCTCCCATGACCCGCCCCCCAGTGCTCCCTCGGGCTGAGCCCAGCTGCTGACTCCCCGTCACCTGCCTGAGTGCCACTCAGCACTGCTGGAGAACCATACACAACAGGGGCACGGACTCCCTCATCAGCGCGATCACCAGCCTCCCAGGGACCCTCAGCATTCCTGGACACCCTCACATTTTCTCTGGTCAGCTCACTCACACTCTAGAAACCTTGCATATCTGACCAGCCAGTTCCCCGTTCTTTTTCAGCAGACGACCTGGCCTTTCACATTACAGAAAACGTAGAAGACATCAGAGAGGACGCACCATCTTGTCCAACAGAGACACTGCCCTATAATTCCCCCTCTGCTCTCTCGTTTCCATGTGTAACAGCCCAAGAGCACCCCTGCTCCTCCACTTGGCATGCCAACCCCTCCTGCCTTCCTAGGATGTACCCTAAATGTGCCATCCTGTCCCCCCGAAAGCAGGCCCCGAGAGAGGAACTTGAGTGAGTGTATTTGTTTGGTGATCCCAGGAACCCAGAGGAGAAAGTGAGGGCAAGGCAGGGGGAAGAGCCAGCCGAGAACGGGGTCATGAGCCCGGCCCCGTGCGAGGGGCCTCTGGGAGGCTTTGTGCAGCTTAGAATCCTCCGGCGTGAGGGCAGGCTGTGGCTCCCAATCCTCTTTGCCATCATTTTCACATTGCCACCAGAGGGGTCTTTCCCATGCAAACCAAACTGGGTCCCACCTTTGCTCATCACTCCTGTTGTGTCCCCGCTGGACTGGGAGACTTTGCAGGACTGGCCTCCGCGGGTCTCCCATCACCCCCTACATACACACCCTGCTCTCAACAGCCTCGCGCACCTGCACCCAGCCATACTCTTCTCCCCACTGGGCTGGGGCCCGCGCCCCTGCGCTGCCTGGAACGCTGTCTTCTCTTCCCGGATGCGGTCCCTTCGCTTCTGATTGTAACTCAGCATCTCTCCCCAAGGGTCTCGTCCCCTGAGAACTCTCATGCCATCGTGGGGGTGGTTTTATACCTGATTCGTGCTTACCCCTGCCGTCGATGGGGAGCAAGGGCCGTGTCTGGTTTGGACCCCCAGGGTTCAACCCCACAGTTAACCACCAATTCCATATCCACTGAGCGAGGAGCCCCACGTGAGAGTAACCTAATGCCATATCACTGGGAGTGGGTCCGTTTGTTGAGCATAAAACGAAGGGTTCCTAGTAGGAGGATGAGGGCAGATGTCAGCATTTCATTGAGAGCACGTCTGAAGTAGACATCGCCAGTTGCTTTATTTGCATCCTCAAGAGTCCTTCTTTGGGGAAAAGGAAGGGCAATGTGTGAAATTTTGATTCCTTTCTCCCTGGAAAAGGCAAACTATTTTAAAGCCACTTGATTGGCAGGAAAGACTTTGGAAGACCAAGGCCGAAGCCAGCCCACCACCCTGGATTCGAGTCCTAGCTTTTCCGTTTACTAGGCTTCTTTGCATCTCAGTGCTCTGCTTTGTGCAGTAGGGATCCAAACACCTGTTCCTTAGGGCTGACCTGAGGGGAGTGCTGGGTGCCTGACGTGCCTGAGGGTAGCTGTGAGAGACCCCACCCCCACCCCAGCCCGCTTCCTGACACAGAGCCTGCGGTAAGAAAGTTGCTTGTCAACATCCTTTCCCCATCTTCATCCTCTCCCTTCTTTGCTGAAGATGAACCGGGGACATTTTATTTCAACGTCCTTTTGTTGCCTTCCTGCGTCTTGCTTTGGTCTGTGGGCCATCCTGCAGGCATTCCAAAGAGGGAGGTTGTAAAGATGAAGTTGCTTTCTGGTCAGGCCTTTTTGCTAACCATCCAGTCAGGTTTCTGTGGAATGATTCATGGACATGCATTTACAGCTGAAGTTGTAGATCTGTTTTTAGAAATTATTAACAGGCATTAAACAAAAACAGGGTTTATTAATAATTCACCAGGAAAAACAAAACTGATATGGCGCAATATCCTGCAATAGTAATCTCTAATGCCGGAATAAGTATTCCATTTATTTGTTGTTGTTGTCTTTTTCCTTTCCTCAATATAATAAAGAGCCAAATCCTCTATAAACTGAAAGAAGGGTGGCTCAAAGCGGGCATATTTATCACCTGAGTGGAGTGTGAGTCTGCCTCTAGAATCAGAAACAGGACAAATTCTGGGTGTCAGCATTTAGAAACAAAGTGGATCATCTGAGGCAAAAATAGGGCAAGGGGTTCCATTACAGATGCAACGAAGTTTCTGGTCCTCAGGCCTCTGCTTTGCTTTAGCTTGAAGGCCTCATTGATTCCTGGATGTAGCCACCCCCACGGGCCCCACCCACCCGTCCCAGGCCCACCCTGTGGATCACTTTCCTGCACACCCTGATTGCTTTCTGGGTCGTCCTGCCTGAGGCCTTTTCCAGCAATGGCCCAGAAGCGCCAGGAGTTTAGGGCTCACTCACCATGGCAATTCCCAGCCCACAGGAGAGGGTTGAGGGGTTGAATCTCCAGCTCCCCAGCTGATGTGGGACAGTCCTGAGGTGTGCTCTGTATACACCTCCCCGGATGCTTGCCTCCTTCTTGGGTTTGGCTCTCTTCCCTTCCTTGCTTCCCACTCCCTCACTCTGATTCCTGGACTCACTCCCCACAGCAACTGGCTGCACTCAGGTCCCAGGCTCGGGGTCTGCTGGGACAGCGAGGTGAGGCGGGGAACAGAGGCAGCCTGATAACTGTGCTAAGGAGCAGGTTCCCGAAGGAGCATCAAGCGGGGACCCTCTGCCATTCTGAGGAGGAGGGGGAGACTGAAGCCTTTAGCTTCCAGCGCCCACCCCTAACTGGCTGAGGGTTGAACCCCACTCCCATTGTTCTCACCAACTCCCTATGCCAGCAAAAGTCCCTAAGCAGAGAATAAAGACAGTTCCAGGGGTGGAAGTGTCAGCTTGCTGGACACTGTCACCTGCAGCTGCCGAGGTGCCCTTCCCTGGTCCAAACAATGAGGCCAAAGAGACGGAGGCCGTGGGAGATGGGAAGCAGGCTAGAAAGGGGATGTGGTCGCCTGGTGGGAAGGAACTGGATAGGGCTGTATCCTTGCAGGGCCCAGTGTGCCTATATCTGGGACCTTGATCACTAGCTCTAATATAAGCAGAAACCCCAGCCCAGAAAGGTGACAGGCAGAGTGCAGCCAGCAGCTCTTGGGGCAGGCTGCCCAGGTTGAACTTGAGCTGGCCTTCGCTGGCCTGTGCTTCCCCACAGATCTCTAAAGCCACAGGCTTGCTCACGCGCCCTGCTCCCTTGCTACGGATGCCTCTCAGATCCTGGCATCTCCGAGCCCGGCGGTACTCCAGCCCATAGCTAACCTCCTTCTCTAAGTAGAGAGAATGCTCCCTTTTCCCAGACTCCATGTCCAGGAAAGGCCATTGGTGGCAGGAGGTGAGCAGGGTGTTGGTTTATACTGAGTTGTGCAGGGTTGGGGGTGTCAACGCTCTCTTGGGGGTACTTGTAGTTTAAAGGGGGAGTTTAGGCACCCAAAGGGGAGAAGATATCTTGCAACCAGTTACAGTAAAATGCATATAAAATGAATTTAAAAAATAAACATCCTTACAAAACTTTTGTAGAGAAAGGCAGACAACTCAGTAGGGGAGACCATGAGCTCTGAAACCAGGATCCTTGGGGTTCAAAGCTGAGTAGCACCCC
>PVKE010008092.1:0-48707 GCA_004027555.1 Craseonycteris thonglongyai | reverse complement strand
AAATGGCAACTTGGCGTCTCCCGGTTGGGTGGAGGAGAGTTTAAAGAGCGCAGCGGCTAAACAAGACGCGACATGTACAAAGGCGAAAGCTAGGGAAAAACTTATACATACGATATCGCAAACATACCAACGAATATAATAAACCTGTGTAGATACTCAAACAATATTTTAAAATTCTAACAAATGTATAAAAATAAATGATAGTTTTACTTAGTGTTTATAAAAAACTTCTGATGCAGTCAAATAATGGCAGGCGCACACAAATCGGGCCGCGGGCGCCATGGTGCCCGGGGGCATGGGGTTGGCAATCCTTGTCCTAGAATATAGAGAGCTGCAGGCCAACAGATCCATCATTCAGAACACAATTTTCCTAAGACACATGTCACCTCCAAAACATTATTTGTGTGTGTTTAAAGAGGGCAATGCTAAAAATTCACCATAAAATGCAGTTGGAAATTAAAAGAGGGAGGAAGAGGAAGGGAGTGAGAGGGTAAGAAAGAAAGAGAGAGAGAGAGAGAGAGAGAGAGAGAGAGAGAGAGAAAGATAACAGTTTGGAGTTACTAATTCATTGTTACATATACTTGCTGCAACAGTTACTTATTACTATCACAACACTGTGTAATTAAGCACACCAAGTCTCAGTTTCTTAAAATGACAACCATTTAATCTTGTATTCATAGGTTCCAGTATCTATAGTTTTGCCTTATCTGAGATTGGTTCAGCTGTGCTTGACTCCTAATGGATGGTTGGATTTCAGTTTGACCAACATTTTCTTTTTGTGGCTAATGACCTTTTGATGGTGCATTTCTGGTAACAGCAGAAGCAAAAGAGCAAATTAAATGCACTATGACTTTTAAAACTTGTAATCATCACATATCCACTAATGTTAATTTGAAAAATTAGTAACATGATCAATTCCAATTTCAATACATCAGAGAAATACATTCTATACTGGAAGAAACTAAAAGCTAATCACAGAAGCTAAAAATAATGTAATTTACCAACTTGCACATTAATTTAATGCAGGAAAGCATGTAGGAAAATCAGACCATATGATAAAAAACCAAAACCAGGGATGTAGAAAAGTACATGTAAATGATTAAAAAATAGATTTATCAGATATTGACAAAATATAATTATAATTAATATTTTAAGAAAATAAAAAGGAAGAGCTAAAGAATATCATGAAAATCTTAGCATTTATAAAAGCCTGAATTAATATTTATACATTATTAACAGCATATTAAACAAAACATAAGGAAAAACAGAATAATATATTGTATTCAAATAAAGGCAAAGAAAAAATGAAAAGTCCAAGTAGAGAGAAGAATAGAAGAGACATGTATGTGTGTGCGTGTGTGTATATAATTTTAGAAACTAGAAGATGAAAAAATGTGAGAATGGGTAGAAGCACAATTTGAAGATGTAACGCCTACATATTTTAGAAATCTAAAAGAGGTGAACTAAAATACAGAAATGTCAGTCAACTTTAAGTAGAATAAATACCAAAAAGTAATAGGCACATATCAGTGTGCCTTAAACCTTAAATTAGTCACATAATTGATTTTACTTCTTTGGGCATATAAAGTTTGAAAGGGTGATACTCTTGCCATAATAACAGGAGAAATATGGATAATCAAATCACAATTTCTCTCGATCCAATCAGAGTTGCAGAGCAACTTAATAGCCTAAAATCTATGAAATGGCAGGTCTCTCTAGTAGAGACAAAAAATAAGCAATTATTCAATTATGGCATAGCATGATAAGGAGAGGTGTTGAGTGCAATAAAAGTGGAACAAATAAATTCAATTAAAATATTTATTAATTCTTAATAGCTAAGTGCAGGCTAATGTAAGAGTATAGAAGCTCTTGAAGCACAGATACAAAATCGTTCTTCTCTGTGGACATCCACCATATGCTCACAGAAGGACTGATGAGAAGAGCGTAACCTGGGAAGAGTTCACTTGGAGATACTATCCTAAAGGAACAAATCAGCGCTTACTACAGAAAATACACAGAACTCTACACCATTCCTTCTGCGTTGTGAATCAATGTCTTTATCTACTGAAGGAATGACAGGTTATCACTGCCAGGGCCAAGGTAAAGATTGTTGTAGCTGACAAAAGGTTGGAGAAAAGCAAACATCTACTCAATAAACAAGCATACATAGAAACCAATACAAAATGTGCCTTAGACAAGTTCATCAGTAGACTTAATTGACATTTCTAGAAAACCCTACCCAACAGGAACAGAATGCAAATTCTCTTCAAGTGTGCGTGATTGACCCAATAGACAGATATCATGTGATAAACACATATCGACAAACTAAAAAAGATAGTTAAAACTATATGAAAAACATTTCTTGAAAACATGGGTTTGAGAAAAAAAAAATACTAAAACGATGACCTAGAATGATAGTCATAAATATTTTGAAATTAATTGTACTTCAAAATAACCCATAGACCAAATACAATCTTATAAAGAAAATGAAAAGCATTATCAATTATATGACAATAAATGAAAATAAAAATTTGAGAGACATGCAAAGCATCAATAAATGCAGAAAAAGCACTAGCATACTTCAAGATTCATTATTCCTAGCAAAAATAACTCAGTAAATGCAGAATAAAATAGAACTTCTTTAATGCACTAAGAAGTATTTAGAAACAAACAAAAAAATCTCTATAAATAATATTATTCTTAATATAACATTATTCTTAATGATGGATAAAGACTAACCTTAATGCCTACTATCAGTAACAAAGCCAGAATGTCTATTGGTGATCCTCCTAATCAATATCTTAGGAGTCTCATGAATGCAGTAAGGTAACAAAATAAAAAAGGAATGGTAGATTGAAAACAAAACAAAACAAAAAAGAAAACTGCAACAACAAAAATAACATAACTGTCCACATGTAAAATTTTTAACAAATATGCAGAAATATTTTAACTAATAAATGACTTTATTAAGTTCACATGATGTAATGCCGATATACAAAAACTAAGTATATTCTACAATACTAATAATGAAAAATTAGTCATTGAAATAGAAGTATCATTTATAAAAAGCACACAAAATCATTTGAAAACTACGTATAAACCTAGCAAACATGCAAAGACTTATGCTAAAAAGTAGAGAAACTGGTGAGGAAAATCACACAGGATAAATATTTATGGAACTTAAAAATTTTAAGATGTCATTTCACTCTAAACTGATTTAGAAATTGATAACAATCTTAATCAGAACTCTAGGAAAGTATTTTGTAAAAACTAAAGGTTGTTTTCAAAATATGCATAAGGAGCAAAGAAAATAGGCTAGTCAAAAGAACAGATTTGGAAACTCAGAATACTTGATTTGAAGATTTACTCTAAAGCCACAGAATCAAAACAACATGCCATTGGCAAAGTAGAGTAACAGATCAGTGGAATGAAATAGAACATTCAAAATAAACATAGTCATGTAACATGATTTGATTTTCAACAAAAATGCAAACATAATTTTATAAGAATTTAGTATGTTTAATAAATGATTTAGGAATAATGGAATATCCATTTCAAAATATATACACACATATACATAGCATAATTATGCCTATGTCTGAGTGTATATATAATAATCTAGGTATAAAACATAAACCTAAATGTTATAAAGATTCTAGAAAAAAAATAAAACTATTTTATTTATTATTTATTATTTATGCTATCAATACAAAGATTTCTTAAATATTTTTATAACTCATGGAATAAGTTCATGTTTTATTTTATATAAATTGAAAATGTTTGCTCTTTAAAATCTGTGAAAAAAGATTTGAACACAGGCTTCATCAAGGATATAAGCATTGTAAGTAAGAACATTAAAATATATTCAGGGGAAGCCAGGATGGCTCAGTAGTTTAGCAGCTTGCTTTGCAGCCCCAGGGACCGAGGATCGAATCCCGGCCCTGGCCCAAGCAGACCCATATGCTGAACTGGGGAGTGCCCCAGATCGGTTCTCACTGGGGTGAAGACCCTGGCTCAGTTCCTGCCCTGTGCGGCCCCGCCCACCTGTGGAATGAAACTATGTGGAAAAACTGATGATGTGCAACTATGTAGATTGTTCTGGGTCCTCCCCCTTCTCTCTGTCTCTGACTGTGTATCTCTCTCTCTCTCTCTCTCTGTCAAAAACAATAAATAAATATTTAAAATAAATAAATAAATAAAATATATGTAATATAATTAGTTATTAGGCACTGAAAATTAAGAGTAGAATGTGATATCTCTACAAACCTTTAGGATGGCTAAATTAAAAGAAAAACTGACAATATCAGGTGATGGTGAGAACGTGAACATCAAATGAAACTCTCATAGATTTTTGTTTAGAAGGTAATTTTTAAGAAGTAGAACCACATTTCAAGGCTATTTGATAATTTCGTGTGTGTGTGTGTGTGTGTGTATCATATAACCCAGAAATCTCACTTGTAGGCATTTATACAACAGAAATAAAAGTGTGTGTTCACACTAAAAAAACCTGCATGCAAATATATAGAGTGGTTGATTTATAATTGACAAAATATGGAAACAATAATATATCTTTTAATTGGCATACTATCACACTTCCATACAATGCAATATTACTTGGCAGTAAAAATTAAACAACAGACTATATACACAATACCATGAATGATTCTTATATGTAGTATAATGACAGCATATAGATTAACTACTACCATGAGTTATGGGGAGTGCAGTGTTGGCTATAAATTAGTGTTTCAGTTATAAAAAGTTTCTATAGATCTGTATTGTGATGATGGTTAAATGACTGTATCAGTTTGTGAAAACTCATTAAGTGGCAGACTAAAAATGGTAAATTTTATTCAGGGCAATTTACAACTCAATAAAACTAATAAAAAAATGAACTATACAGAAGGATTACAATAAGGTGGCAGACAAGTTTTCATAAGGTTTGGAGGCTAAAGTACAATGTAATAACATCAATGGAGACAATAGAAAATTATTCTTAGTCTAGAATCTATACCCAGTAAAATATATGAAAGTATATTAAATAATTTTTACAAATACAATTTTATGTATGATATATGCACATTAAAAAAAAAATATATATAAATATATTAAATATAAAGTTTCTCAGTATTTGGTGGAACAGATATAAACATATTATTGAAATAAATGTTTTTTAATATTTTAATTTCTTGATGCTTATATAATTCATAATTGTTCAAATTTCTAATGAGGTTATTAGTTCAGTACAGTGATTGAAGAATATATTTATGGGAACTGAGAAATCCTGACTGAAGGAGTTAAACATAGATAATTCTTGTGTTTTAATACATATGAATGCCTCATTAGGCGTTTCATAAAACCTAAAGATAAAGAAAACTTTTCATTTCCTCCATTGGGTTTATTGAAGATACGTATCTTACTTATTTACAGAGAAATCTGTGAAGTATTAACAGAAGAATAATGAAACAGGATACAATATGCTTTGGCTATGCACTACAACATAGTACAATTTTAGCCACAATTTTATAGTATCACAGATGATTCTTAAATAAGGATTAGGAAAAATATAAATCCCAAACTATTCCTATTTAGTATTTAACACGAAACAAAGTATAAGAAGTTCTAGAAATATTACTTTCTTTCTATTTAAAAGAACATGAGATTTAATGTCAGTAAATATAGAACTGAATTGTCTTGTCAACTTACAACTAATAATTAACTCTTGATCATTTAAATATGATTTAATGATTTGTTTTAAATATGTCCAAATTGAATTTTTTTAAATTAATACAGAATATAGGTTTTTCTCTCTCTCAATGTTCATGTATTTGTTTAAAGTTTTCATTTCATATTCCAAAAAAATATTAATCATGATCTAGCTGAAACTGAAAATCTAAGAATGCTCTAAAAGATTCTTCAGGGCCAGTGATTATATCTGTAATCATTCTGACAGAAATATATACATATATATATATATCAATTCTGTTGCAATGGAAAGATGACATACATATTAGCTTCAAAGGAGTCTCAATCAAAAAAGAGGAGACACTTTCTGTATAAAAAATATTTATTTGCTATTAAACTGATTCTAAGCAAGGCAAAAGAAAGTGGTATGATCTTAGCTGTGGAAATGTTTTGTGCCATAATGATTATATACTGTGACAAATAACCTAAATATCAATTAGTTCATGTTATTGTAATTGCAGATATTTATTAAGCTTTCTTAAACATATTTAATATTAATATCAAAAGTGCATGTGTTAAGGACATAATATAATAGTTAAAGTAGCAAAAGATAAATTAACCTATCAAAAATATCTTTGTAAATATGATGGTATAGTAATAGCTATATTATTTTTATGGCACTATCATATTAATGAAATATATATAATGTTATAAAATATTGAAACTGAAAAAAATACATGTATGAGACACATGGACAACAAAATATATTTTTATCAAAAAAAGGTCAAGTAAAAAATTTGAGATAAATGTGTATTTTTAATCAAAAACATTCTAGTTTGATGATGATACAGAAAAGTGGTTAGTTCTACTCCTGTGAAAAATAAATTGCTGGAAAAGACTAAAGAATGCGGAGTAACTAAATGCTGTGCATACTTCCTCCAGTGACCAAATTAAAATTATACCTAAATTATAGAACCATCAACCTGGAGAACCACCTGAAGTTTAGCTGAACGAAAGTTATGTCACTAAGAATGTAAATAAGAAGCTGTGTCAGGACCAGTAGGAGAACTATGGGCTGCTCCCATACCTCCATGTGACAGTTGAGAATTGTAAGAGATATCTCAGCCTTGGTGGCACTGTGAGCAGAGGCGAGGCAGACCTCATCTCTACACCAGGCTTCCCAGCCCAGAGAACTAGTTCTGGATAGAGGAGTCCCTGCAAAATCTATGAAAGATGCTGGAGGTTCTGATTGTCAGGATAAGAAGGAGGCTGCAGAAAACCAAAGATATGTATGTGTGTGTGTGTGTGTGTGTGTGTGTGTGTGTGTGTGTGTGTATATTTTTTTTTTTTTTTAAGGAGTGCACATATAGACGAGCTCTCTCACAGTCCTTTACCCTGGGTTCCCGAGTGACTCAGAGGATGCTGGAGACAACATAAGAGACTGAGCTGTGTGGCTTTGAGGTGAGCACTGGAGGAACAGGCACCATTTTGTGTGTGGGGGGTGCTCCTCCTGTATAGCCCTCAAGTGGGTGTCATCCTTCTTGTGATGAGCCCACCCACACAGGGCCAAATTCGAATCTGAATTAATCTGATGAGCTTCTGTTATTCCACCCTAATGACTCCTTGGGGTCCCACCATACCTAACTCACCCAACCCAATAGGCACTTTCTATGTGAGCAATAGCTGCACCTACATTGCATTATTTTTTGACAACTTACGAGGGTCTGTGGACCCCAGGTGAGTGATAGATGACTTCAGTGTCCTCTGAGACTTGCTGTGTAGTCCCAGGCTCAGCAATGGTGTCAACCCAAAATCTGCATTAACTTGGTGACCATTACTAATCCCAGCCTGGTGGTTCTCTGACACTCTGCCTCACTCAATTTTATTGACAGCTAAGCCTTACAGGTGCTGGCAAAGGATATCAAATCTTGGGGTGCCTGGGCTAATTGTAGAGCTATACAAGACCGAGTAGGAGTGGCCATCATCTTCAGAAAATGGTGTGACCTCTACCACATACATCCAAGTCTAATAAAGGCAGTAATCAATGGTACATTGCTTTGTAGCTCCTATCAGGTGGTCCTTGGGTGGTCACAGGTGGTGGTTGAACTGAGTCTACACCATAACCCTCTGCTCCCCAAAAGGCCTCAGAATCAATTTACATGGGGGTTTGGATTCAGACCACAATAAAGCACCACCCAGTTAGCCCCATAACTGACACACTAAAAAAGGGGTCTCAACAAGTAACAGAAGTCAGTCATGCTCCAAATTAAACTGCCTTGAACAGTAGCCCATAAGCCACAATCAGTTACATGGGTGACAACCATATCCACTGATTTGCCAACAACAATCAAGGTTCAACTATAACAGGAGGGGCAACACAACCCACATAAGAAGCACTACTGGAGTACCTGGCACAGGTGACAAGGAAAATTGTATAATTGGACCCCACTTGGCCAGCTGGCCAAGACTGGGAGAGATAGCAGCAGAACTACTTAAAACATAGAAACAAACAGAGAAGTGGCAAAAATGAGGAATCAAAGAAATATATCTCAAATGAAAGAAAATAAGAAAACTTCAGAAAAAGAAGTAAAACTAGTAATGGAGGCAAGCAATCTACCAGAGACAAAGTTCAAAACAAGGTTTCAAGGATGCTCAAGAAAGTTGGTGAGAACTTTAAAAAAATAAAAATGATATCAAGTATAATAAAAATCATAGAAACCATACAAAAGAACCAGTCAGCGTAAAGAATACAGTAATTGAAATGAAGACTGCACTAGAAAGAATCACCAGCAGACAAAATGAAGCAGAGGACTGAATTAGTGATTTAGAAGACAAAGTAACAGAACACTAAAATAAATTAAAAATAGAATGATATCTCAGAGTAGCAGAAAACTAAAATATATTTAAAAAAAGAATGATATCTCTGAGACAAGCATGACACGATTAGTATCATAAGGGCACATGAAAGATTTATACTAGGTTGCATACTCCTTATGAGAATCTAATGCCTAATGATCTGAGGTGGAACTGAGGTGGTTATTGTATAATTATTTCATTATGTATTACAATGTAATAATAGAAATTAAGTGCACAATCAATGTAATGTGCCTGAATCATCCCCAAATCACCCCTACCCTGTTCATAGAAAAATTTTCTATGACTCAGTCCCTGGTGCCAAATAGGTTGAGGATCACTGCATTAACTCAGTCAATCAGATTTTTTGTTGAACCATCTTTGAAGCTTCTAGAAAAATAAATCTTAATTATGCTGTATGTGCCTTTTGATTAGGGTGACCAGACGTTTCGCTTTTGGATGGACAGTCCCGATTTTTAACAATTTGTCCCGCGTCCCGTGGCGTTTTTAAAAAGTCCCGATTTTTGAAAAAAGAATGTACGACAAGCTAGGGAATGGCAGGAGATAGACCAAATTTTTAATCAAGAACCCCCTCCCCCCTGGTCAATGATGTCCTGCTTTACCAATGTTAAAATCTGGTCACCTTACTTCTGATGTGCTGTTGATTTAGATTTGATAGTGTTTTGCTGAGGATTTTTCAATATGTTTATTAAAGATTTTGGTCTGTAGTTTTTTGTTTTCTTGTATTGTCCTTTATGGCTTTGGTATCAGGGTAATTCTAAATTCATCACATGAGTTTAGAAGTGTTACTTCCTCTTTTAAAACTTTAAAATAATTTTAGAAGGATAGAGATGAAGTCTTTTTTTAATGTTTGGTAACATTTATCAGTGAAGCCATCTGGTCCTGCACTTATGTTTTTGGAAGGTTTTTGATGACACACTTAATAGTCTTACTTGTTTTTGGTATGTTTAGATTTTCTACTTTTTCAGGCTTTAGTCTTGGCAGGTTGTGTTTCCAAAAATATATCTATTTATTCCAAGTTATTACATTTGTTGCTGTATATTTGTTTATACACACACACACACACACACACACACACACACACACACACATTTCTGTGCTCTCCATTTCTCTGTCTATTCTTTCATTTTTTATTTTGAGCATTTGTTATTTTCTTACTTAGTCTAGATGAAGGTCTGTCAATTTAGTATATCTTTTCAAAAAACTAAATCTTGATGTTGTTGATCTTTTCCTTTGTTTGCAAAGTATTTTATTTTTGATCTTCATTTTTTTTTCTGCTGCTAATTTGGGGCTTAATTTGTTCTTTTTCTCATAGTTTCTTTAGATATAAAGTAAGATTGTTTGAAATCTTTCTTTTACTTAATATACCAGAACTGCTATCTTTTGATGCTATAAGTTTTGTATGTAGTTTTTCCATTATTGCTTTAAGATTAAAATTTTTTATTTGATTTATTTCTTTCTCCTTTCTTTCTTTATTTCTATCTCTCTTTCTTTTTTTCCTTCTTTCTTTTATCTTCCTTTTTTTACTTTTATTTTTTGCATGCAGGAAACATTTTATTACATTGCATTTGTTACAGTTTTTAAAAACTCTTCTATGAAACACCTCCAACATTTACATGACTTATGAAAAGTAACACATTTTTACTATGCAAGTTTCACTTTCACAGTTGTTTCTGCCCCCACCCTAATGATTAGCTATAGATTTTTTTGTTTGTTTCTTTAGTGTATCTATATAACTGTCATTTGTCAAAGCTTTTGTCACAAACATAACTTCTTATTAATTAAAATACACAATGGAAATATATGGTTAGATTTATTCAGGACTTAAAATATTTAAAAATGATACAAATAATAGAGTTTCAGAAAGGGTGATTGCATCTTTCAATTTTCTTTGGTATTTTATTATGTTTTCAAACATCTTCTCTAAAGTCTGTCAAAGTCTTAGTCTATAAATGCATCATGAATTAGACAGAATACTAATAAAAGGAAATGCTCTGATGAATAGAGTATCTTATGTACTTAAGAGTATCATGGGAAGGAGTAATTATAATGACTGAGAAAGTGGATGACTATTGCAGAAGTTTATCAAAAATTAGAGAGAAAAAGGTAAGCCTGAATAAGATTTAACACCTACTCTAGGTGAAGTATCAAGACCACAGGATGTCCTTGGCAGCATGTAAAGAATTACTCATCTCTAGCAGGTGGAAGACTGCTCATGGTGAGGATCAGGACCAGAATTTAATTTTATTTAAAAAAAGAATGTCAGAGAAAGCTAAATTTTCAACCTCAGAAAATATGCTATACTAACTAGAAAGAAATGCAGCACTGAAATTTAGAATTGGACATTATAGTAAAAGCTCTTGAGAATCTTGAATCTTCAGATTCCCCCAAAGAGTTTGTGGGGGCCAAGGTGACTGTAACCCATTTACTCAATTCCCTCATCGATTAAAGAAAATATGTTTTTGCTTTATAAAACTAAATATGATCTCTTCTTGTTGTCTGGCCTCAGCATCTACCTCAACCTTTATCCTGGTGACCAAAATAATAAATATATTAATTTTAAAACATAATCTAATTAAATATAAGTGAAGCCTGCCACAGGAGAAAGAGAGCTATTTACCAAGAAAGTTAAAAGATCTATTAAAAACTAGCAGGAGCTTAGAAGAAATAAGGTACCATATTTAGAATTTGGTATATAAAGGGAGTCAGAGCATAAAATTTGTTAAAGTAGGAGTAACTGATATTTGAAACAGGATTTAACCCTCATGAGAAAGCCAGAAGAAATTGTTAGCATGTTAGTAGAATGGCTCTTAGAAAGTCAGATGAAGTAGTGGCCTATAGAAAGTGAAGTAAAAAGGTCAGAACTTCTATTACAGACAACTGAGAAAGATATCAAAAAGCTCAGACAAATGAATACATCAGATCAACAGTATTACAGAGAAAAGTCACCGTATTAATTTTTGATGGCTGCCATAACAGAGAACAACAAACTGGGTGGCTTAAACAAACAAAAAATATATATGAATTTTCTCACAGGTCTGGAGGCTAAAAATCCACTGTCAAGGTGTTAGTCAGGTTGGTTTCTTCTGAAGGCTATGGAAGAATATTTGTTCCATACCTCTTGCCTAGTTTCTATGTAGTTTGCTGAAAATCTCAGGTATATTTTAGTTTGTAGAAGTTGACCCTGTTTTCTACCCTTTTCTACAGATGATATTCTTTCTCTCTCTGTGTGTGTATGCCTCTCTTCAAATTTTTCTCTTTTATAAGGACAGCAGTTGTATTTGATGAGAGAGCTACCCTTATCCAACAAGACTGAATCTTAATTAATTCCATAAATGATGACTGTACTAAAAAACGTTATATTTTGAGATGCATGGGGTAAGTGTTTTAGAATATGCATTTTGAGGTAACATAAGTTAATCTATAACACATTTTATCTAACTAAACACTATGGGAGGACATAAAGAAACTCCATTTACCAATATAGTAAAATAAGTGAATATAAGGGGTATCAGCATCACTGAAGAATAATCAGTGCAGGCCAAGTCTGACAGTTGAAGATCTTTTCAGAGGACTGGGTTTCTCTTAAGCAATAGAGATAAAAATATCCTGATTTAATAAAGATCAAGGAAAAACACTTAACCATTGAAAGCTAAGTAAGCACAATTATGAGCATAGTATTGGATTGTCAAAGTCCAAGTGACAGCCAGAAGGACCTGTTTCTGAAAGTTTTATAATCAACATACAATATAATTTCTGGACCAACTTTGATGGACAGTAAACAAATTCATTGTTTAATTTATTTATCTAGTCCAGGATAAAATATCAGAAGGCTAAGGGCAACTGTTTCCCAGTCAATAAATAGGTCATAATTTCTTGCCTAGTTTTGGGACTTCAGAGAATTTTTACTTGGAATTCTTAGAAAGGAAAAAAACGTCCTATTCTTCATGGAGAAGAACCTTACAGCAAAATAGTAAGTTGATGTTTCTCCAACAGGCACTGTAGACATTTATTTCAATAGATATTGATTGGGGAAAGAAGAATATACAGACAGTAGAATAATTTAAGCCATAGTTAAAATTGATATTGATTCCCAAGGACTTAAAGTTCACCTTGTCTACTCTGAGAGCACATGGCTTCCTAGTCATGGTTCATTTTATAAAACCCAGACCTACCCAGTGGTTATTATCTTTCTCCAGAATACACAATTAAAATGCCTATACTCAGTAGTTGGAAGAATATCCATGTTCGTTCCTACCCTTGTAAAATAAAACAATGCACTGATAAGTCCACATCAAAGACTCTAAGCATGTTTCCACCCTTATCTCTACCCAAGATAAAGCATCACGTCCCAGGAAGAATAGTAGACATTATTTAATGCCAGAAATTATTAATAAACCTAAAGAATGATGGGGTGGTACTCCCCATCATATTCCACACACTTTACTAGACTGGCCCTTACAAAAAATTAATGCCTTCTACAATGACAGTAGACTATGGCAGACTCAACCAATTAGTAGACCCCATTGAAACTGCATGTGGCAGATATGGTATCTTACTAGGGTAGATGAACATAAATTCAAGTATAGTTTTAGTCTTATTAAAATGCTCCATTTATAATGTTCATTTATGTGAGATGGACAGCAGTGCACATTTAGAGTTTTGCAGTAGGGCTAGGTTAGCTTTCATGCACTCTCATAAAATAGCTCTAAGGAACATGGACCATCTGGATAATTCAGAGACAGAATATTGGCCCACTATAATGATAGCATCATGTTAATTGTACCAAATGAGTAAGGATTCACAAGTATTTTGAAAACGTTCGTAAGTTAAATAATCTCCAAAGAGTTTTAGAAGACTTTGACTTTAGGGACATTTTTAAGAAACCAATGTTCTGGAGCATGTTTGGTGGTCCAAAGGAAAGGACAAATTCTTGCCTCTTGAAATCTCCATTGTTATATATGAAGCATGGGATTCTGGGATAGCTCAACAGGTTGAGTGGTTTCCTAGCAACTGTGAAGTCCAGTGCTTGAATCCAGGCCCTGGCTTGTGCAAACCCATGTGCTGAACTGTGACACAGCTGGAAACCACTGGGATGGTAGCAAAAGTTTTTGCCTCCCATGTGGGAGGCCCCAGTTCTGTCCCCACCCCGCGCAGCCCCATTTCTACCTGTGTGGAATGAAACTATGTAGCAACTAATGATCTACAACTACGGAGACTACTCTGGGCCCTTCTCCTTTCTCTCTCTCTCTCTCTCTCTCTCTCTCTCTCTCTCTCTCTCTCTTTCTCTCTCTTTCTTTCTCTGTACATTCTTTCAAACAAAATAAATCTTTAAAAAATATGAAGCACAATGCTTGGTAGACTTCTTTGGGTTTTAGAAGCAGCATATTCATGTGTTTTTATTGTCAATGGTGTATAGCTAAGCTACTTCACGGTATTGCTTCCCTGGTATTCATTTTGTTTGAACAAGTAGCTGACACTAACCTTTAACTGAAAGTAGCCTCCTGTTGCAAGCTTAATGTCCAAGCAAGCTCATCCATCCCAAGGCCCACAGTGGCTCAGGATGGCTTTGAAATGGCCTGAAAAAAATTTATAAACTTTAAGAAAACATTATGATTTTTTGGTGAAATTTTTAGCTTATCAGTTATTGTTAGTAATGTCAGTGTATTTTATTTATAGCCTGAGACAATACTTCTCCTTCCAATGTAGTTTAGGGAAGCCAAAAGGTTGGACACCCTTACCCTTGAGCGCAGCCTGCAGAGTCTTAAGCAAATGCGAGTTCCCAATAGAACTTCTTTACCAGCCCTTGTGATGAAGAGTTTCCTCCACTTTCCAGTGTTTCTCCTGATGCTCTCTTTTGATGAGACCCTTATGTGACTTATTAAAACTCTGCCAATTTGGTTAGAATTGAGCTTAGCCAAAGAACCATAAAGCACCCCGCCCACTGACTGTAATAAGAGCATGTCTTCCACAGGTCCTACCTTTCTGTCTGCCCACATCTGACCTTGACTGCCACTGTGTCTCGCCTCAAGGTAGGTGGAGTATTTCCTTCTAGATTTTAAATAATAAATTGTATTTTTCTGTTGTGGCCTGTTGTTGAACCATGGCTCATCACCCAGAACCCTGTGTTCCACTTAGCAAATGTTAATTTGATGAATTTGTAACAGCAATATGGCTTAGTCTCGTGTACTGAATATATAAAAAGCTATTGGGTTGAGTGGAGCCAAAAGTTCAAACAAGCTTTCCATCAAGTGTATGCCGGCCAGTGGAACCATATGACCCAGCAGACTATATATTACTGGAGATATCTATGATTGAAAAACATGCTACACAGAATTTTTGACAAGCCCAATAGGAGAATCACAAGAGAATCTTGAATGTCCAGAGGAAGGCTGTGCTGTGTATCACAAATAAATATCTTTCTAAGTTCAGCTCCTGGCATCCTATTGGGCTGTGGCTGTTATAGTTCCTAAACATGAGTCATAAAAGGTTTAAACAACCAGAGCTGCCCTCATGAGATAGGTTCTCTCAGCCCTGCTTTGTTATACAGTTGAGTGTTTTCAACAACATTCTTTATAAAAGATGTATATTTAGGTTCAGGCACAGGCAGAATAATAGAACACAGAGAAATTTTTTAATTTGTTTCTACTCCACCACCAAGGCAAGACAACAGTGCTTGACCAGAATTAACCAGAATTAAGAGTCAAGTTAGGTTCAATTAGAGTCATGATAATATTAATTTATCAGTAAAATTAAATGGGATAAATTCCTGATTATTTCAAGCTTTGTAAATATTTTGGTTTATTGTGTTACTTAATTTAACTTTATTACTATGTTTAACTGAAAATTAAATTTCTATTTTATATATTATGAAAATGAAAGAATAATCTATGTATACTGCCTAAAATAATTACTCATTAAATACTATTAGTAGTTTATAATAGTAAATTATGTAAAAGTTAGACTAAAAAGAAATCAAATTGCTTACATTTTTTATAATTCGACTTTCTAGCTACTAAAATATCTAGCTAACTGGGTGATTAGAGAAGAAAAACAAATAAAAAAATAACTTTCTAGTAATTAAAATGCTGCTAATGAAAAAAAATATTTTATCCCTATATATACATCTTTGAAAAGCAATATTTACTTAGGACAGTATCTCTAGTATTTCTCTAGTATTTTCTGAAATACTTCATAGAGAGACAAATCACTCTCTGTTATTAAAAATTTTATTAATATTAAGTATTAATTTGTATCTGACTTCATTTTTATATTTTATATGTACTTACTAGTTTTTATTCATTAATTTTGTATTTAGTTGTAGAATGTAACACACTCATGAACTAACCACCTACATGAAAACTAGAATATTATCAGAATCTTTCATCTCTATTTCTGTGTTACGCTCCCATTCATTCTCCTGCCTCCATTTCAAAGGTAACCACAATTCTGGATTAGATGTTTTATTTCTTTTTTCTTTTTTAAATATATTTTTATTTATTTATTTATTTATTTTGACAGAGAGAGAGAGAGAGACAGACAGACAGAGAGACAGAGAGAGACAGAGAGAGAACTGAACTGCGGGAGTTCCCAGTTCAGCATATGGTTTCACACGGACCGGGGCCAGGATTCGATCCTCGGTCCCCGGCGCTGGAAAGTGAGCACTTAACCCACTGAGCCATCCCGGCTTCCCCAGATGTTTTATTTCTATCACTTCTAAAGTTATGTTTCTGTTTTGGCGCTTGTTTGTTGTTGAAATCATTAAAAACTGATCTGATTATTTTCCTTCCGGCTTCAGGGATGCTTGAAGAAAGATAACCTCTGTCAAATTTCTTATGGAGTCTTCCAAAGGTATGTACCCATCGGGAAAGTTTAGCTGAGATGTGTATGTACTAATTAATTTGTCCTGAAAGGCCTCTCAGGTTGCTCTTATTGGTATTATTTATCGTACACTTGTGGACTTCAGACAGGCTGAAGCGAGCACAGCCTACACCCCTCCAGTGCTAGTAATTTGCAAGGTTAGTTGAGGCATCCTATACTTTTTAACTTCTTTGTGCTTGTGACTTATGTGTCAGCTGTTGTCATCATCCTGCAAAAGATAATACTAAACCAACAAACAAATAAAAAAAGTCCAACTTGTCTGATGTTTGGAGAAATCAGAATTTACATCTGAGTGATTAAATCTTCTAAGAATCTGCTATGGTGAA
Organism: Craseonycteris thonglongyai; assembly: GCA_004027555.1. Lineage (NCBI taxonomy): Eukaryota > Metazoa > Chordata > Mammalia > Chiroptera > Craseonycteridae > Craseonycteris > Craseonycteris thonglongyai. The sequence continues at coordinate 31,941 of PVKE010008092.1, read as the reverse complement.
TGACGCTATATTCTTTCATAAAGGTAAGCAAACTTTATGTGAGGTTTGCCTACTGTACCTAGTCTAGTAACTTTAATTAACAATTCAAGCTAGGGAAGTCGGGATGGTTCAGTGGGCTAAGTGCTCACTTTGCAGCCCTGGGACAAAGGATTGAATCCCGGCCCCGACCCGTGCGGACCCATGTGCTGAACTGGGGAGTTCCCCCAGTTCAGTTCTCTCTCTATCTCTGTATCACTCACTCTCTCTCTCTCTGTTAAAAACAAAAAAAAAAGCAAAAATAAATAAAAAAAATATAATAAATCAATAGTCAAAATGATGTTTCTAAGTTTTTTTATATCGAAGGGATTGTTTTTTGTGAATTTGTACCAACTGGACAGTCAAGCAAGTTGAGGATTTGGAAGTGCTGAAAAGTCTGTGGAAAAAAGGTAGACAAAATGATCTGATGGGAAAGCCATGATGGCTCAGCAGGTTAATTGCTAGCTTTGCAGCCCTGGGGCCTACAGATAGAGTCCCGGTCCTGGTCCTGGCCCTGGCCCAAAAGAACCCACATGCTAAACTGGGCTATATTTTCAGTTTGGTTCTTGCCAGGGGCGAACTTGCCATATGGAAGCCCTTGGTCCCCAGGACTGAAAAGCGAGCACTTAACCTGCTGAGCTATCCCGGCTTCCCCTATTTTTTGTTTTCCTCCAGAAATTTTATAGTTTAAAATTTTACATTTGGCTCTATGATCAAATTTTAGTCATTATCTGAATGTGATGCAATGTATGGATTGAAGCTCCTTTAGCTATATGTATGAACATCCAATTGTCTCAACATTGTTTGTTAAAAAAAAATTATCTAATCTCCACTGAATTGCATTTACATATTGTTTTAAATCTGTTTTCTGTTATGTGTTTTTTTATTACCTGACTCTCTGTTCTATTCCCTCAGACTATTACTCTAATTTTAAGCCAAAACCATAGTATTTTGAATACTTCATATTTTATCATAAGCTTTAAAATTAGATAGTCTTGATACTTCAGTTTTGTTAATCTGTAACAGGAAATATGTACCTAGAATAGTCAAAACAACATATTTATGTAGCTGCTTTTAAAACTAATGTTTAACTTTGATTTTTAAGATATTGACTCTAGTGTTGAGTTGGAGTAACTTTTGAAAACACGTCATCTCTCAGTGTTTATTGAACATCTAAATATATATATTTATACTTTTATTTCAAATTTGTTAATTTAAATTGTTTTAATTAATGATTATCTTCCTTATAGTTCGGCTTCACTTCTCCTAAAACTCCAATAACATTTTTAAACTCTTTTATAATATCTAATACTTCTGTAATTCTATTCATCTTTTAAATGTTTTTCTCTATTTCTTAGATTGAATAGTATTTATTGAACTATCTTCAATTTTACTAATTACCTTTCTTCATCACAATTCTTTTGTGATATGTATGTAATAAATTATTTCCACTTATTTTTTTTAATTTTAAGAATATTCATTTGGGTTATTTTTATAGTTTTATTTCTCTATTGGGAAATTCTATCTTTTCACTCTTTGATAATACATTTAAAATATTTTTGTTTCACATTATACTCTATCTGGATAATCATGAGGTTATACACAGTAACAGTCAATTGTCTTTAGGAATGGTTCCATTTACCTTGTTCTTCAAATGACAGATTACTTTTGACATTTTAACTATTATGTTTTAGGGATGCCTAGTTCTTATTTTCTTCTAATTATTGATATTTCATTTTGTTAGACATAAACTACAAACTCTGTTACTTGGGAAGCCATGTTACACTTCTAATTTTTTTTTTAATGTTTTGATATTTACTGAATTTGGCCTTCCCCTTCCCTCCCACACATGTATATGCTTTAGTGATCAGCAGTGATGTTGACAGAAAGAATTTGGGATTCTCTCTTCGGCTCTTCTACTTTTGTATGCTCCTGTATCGTCAATGAACTCGGATGCTCTAAATAAGTGCTTCAATTCACATAGATGGAAAGCTAGTAGACTTTGCCTGTTGTAAATCTGCAGTGACTGCTCCTTCTCCTATCTTAGAAGCAATAAAAATGAGCTCTTACCTTTTATATATTCCCTGCTCTGTAAGTGAAATTCCTACTGGAATATAACTGCTTCTGTTCAGTCTCTACTACCTCCAGATAATGGCTTTTCCTGTTATGTTCAGAAGTTATAGATGGTATTTATGGAAAAGTCAGTCCAGTAGGATACTACTCAACTGTTACTTTAAAAGGAAGTCACACTGACCAACCATACATACGTATTTAACTTACTCACATTGCTCAGGTCTGTTTTTTCATTTACACATACACATGCATAGTTGAATCTTTTGATTCTGACCCTTTTACCCTCAACATTAGATACTACACAACGCAATTTAAAAGCAAAAATTAAAAACAACCAAACAAAATTTTTTCAAAGAATTTTTTTTAATCTTAAACCATTTTTCTTATATTTCTTATTTTCTTGATTTACATATTTTTTAAATTTTATTGTTAACTTGATTGGGGTAACATTGATTGGTAACAATTAGATAGTTTCCGAATGTACAAATCTACATGACATCACCTATGTATTGCATTATATGCTCACCACCCAGAATCAGCTCTCCTTCCATCACCATATATCTGGTGTTGATTTACATTTTTTAGCAGTTCATTTAGAGTGGACTATTTGGTGATAATTTTATTCATTGTAATTGATTTTTTTTTACTAATTATTAAATTTATTGAGATGACATTGGTTGATAAAAATTATATAGATTCCAGGTGTACGATTCTATATTATGTAATTGTTTTTATATTTCATTTATTTTTTTTTTCTTGTATTAAAAACACTTAATATGAGCTATAGCTTCAACTAATTTTCAATGTACAATACAGTATTATTAACTATAGGTGCAATATTGAACAGCAGATGTTCAGAGAGTACACATTTTTACTAACTGAAATTTTATATCTATTCTTAATGAGTTGCATTTAATTTTGAAATATGATTTTGCTGGATATATAATTATAAGTTAAATATTGAATCTATGTCCTCACTTTGTATATGTTATTACACTATATTCTGGCTTTCATTTTTGTTGTTGCTGTTGTTGCTACACATTTAGTCATTGCAACAATAATTTGTTTTAATTAATTACTATGCCTATACCTTTGACTGATATAAAAATCTCTTTCTTAAATAGTTTTAGTGTCAGCAGTCTCAGAAAACAGGAATTAGTAATGTTTATTTATTTTATTCTACTTGTGTGTGGTATGATGGGGTTTAGGGGAGGGGGAATCTATAAAGTTATTTATTCATGAATTCTGAAAAATTCATAATCATATTTAAAAAAAATTTTGTCTCCATTTTCTGACTCTCTTTTTTCTCTCTGGGCCTTTAATCAGATATACGATGATACTTCTGATTCTTTCCTCCTTGTTTTTAAACTCTCTGTTGTGTTTTTGTTATATTGCCAACACTTTATGCTACTTAATACATTGATTTTCATATATTTCTTTCAGATTATCAATTATGTCTAATTTTTCACCAATCCATTAATTTTTTTAAGTTATATAGTACATTTTTGATATTTTTATTTGTTTGCCTAGTCAAGTCTAACTTTTTATTATTGAAAGTTTCATGGTATATTCTTACCTTTTTAATTTTGTTTATTTGTAGAAATGTTTTCAAATAAAAGCACAAAACTAGAACAATAAAGGGGAGGTTAGCATTGCCCCTGACATGCAAATCAGAGATACATTGCTTTTTGTTTGTGTCATTAGTAACTTTTATTCATGATACAGAAAACAATGTCCTTTTTACGGTGACCTTCATCTGTTTTTCTAGAACAATGGCCTACAAATCTATAATTAAAACTACCAGGTGCAATTAAAGTGATCTCTGATATGTCTTCTATTTCTCATAGACACAAGTAGAATCAAAATATATTACACAACTCTATTGTGATTCAACTTGTAACTTCACTTAGACGCATTTAAAATTTAGAAAATTCTACTTTTTTTTCCTGAGATACTTTATATGAATTTACAGGCTTTTTTTTTTCCTAGAAGAGTAAATTTGAAGATCATCTTTATTTCTAGCATGTAGTTGTTATTTTCTCCGAGTTTTCTGGAAGAGTTTATTCCACTAATCATGACTCATTCTTCTTAATGCTCTGTACAGCTTCTTAATTAGGAAAGAAGAAACTAGAAAAATAGAAGTAAATATTAAAATTGAAGTGGCCTTCCTACCTGAGTGTGGCTCAGTGATACTATTTCATAAGATTTTTGCAAAAACTTGAATAAAAATAGAATAGAACTCCAAAATATCCAAGAAATTTTTTAAATTGATAAACACACACACACACACACACACACACTTTTTAATTATTATTTACATACTTTTTGATAATTATTTACATAGTTTACATGACTGGAAATGATTTACTTTATTTTAACATAAATGTCAGTGCAGTGTTTCTATAGACTTATATTCTCAGAACTTTATGTTTGATAACATCTTTTTATATGTACGTACTACTTTAATTCCAGGATATTATTTTGACGTGAGTGCTCTAATTTACAGAGTGCATGATGGAAAAACTTTTTTCTTTACCATAGCAGGAATTCTTTAGTTTTATTATTTATATTTAATTTAGTAAGGTCTTAACTTAGAATCTTAGTTTTATTTCAACATTTAAAAAAATGCAGCCACACTAAGTACCACAACTAATCATTTGAAATAAATAAAAAATTTTCTGTTTTATATGTGATTTGAAGGAAACTAACAACCTAAGGTAGAATTGTTTGTGGCAAAAACATGCAATAATAGAAAATTTGTTGAAAGTGTTTTATTTCTCTTCACTGATATTAATTAATATTTAATTTTGAGCTCTGACAGTTGATAGAACTGTAATCAAGGAGAAGAGGTAGCAAAGAGGGAGCTGCATTGTGTTTTACTTAACTGTATCAATGGAACAATAAAATTATAAAGATTACAGTATGAGTAAGAGTAAAAATATAAATACCCCATTTAAAAATTGGGCATGTTTAATAATCTAATGAGCTTAAAAACACCAAGTATGCCTAGTTGTATGTAGATCTTCCTAATTACTTAGGAGGAGATTGTCTTCATTATGAACATAAACATCTAGAATCCACAAATTATAATACTGATGCCATTTAAATATACATGTCTCTGTGACATGCCTATGGGTTAATTTTTGTTGATGAGTTTATTACTCTGATTTCATTGCATTGCAATGAATTCCTATAGGCAAGCACCTGGAAGTAATTACCTGAAATACTTAACTATATGTATAGGTATGGCTTAGGAGAGCAAAATCGTGCTTTATCTCATGCAAAATTCAACAGTTTGCCTATTGTGTTACGTTTCTGAGTTAAGTGAAAATCATCACACTGAACTTTAAGGACCTAACCAAAGCAAATCTATAAAATTGAAACTGGTTTGTTTACCCATAAATACTTTTAATGTTAATACTGTCTATACAACTAAGACCAGTTTCCAAGATGAAGCATAATTTTAGCAAAGAAGAAATAAGGACCGGAACTCTGTGCTGTTGAATTAAGTCCTGGCAAGACTTTGTCTTTTTCTGGCCTGTATTAACGTTATCCAAAAAAGTGGTTTTCCATGTTTTAGAACTTTTATTATGATTAAATAAGATTAAACACGAAACACTTAATGAACTCCAGGCGTGTTTAAAAATATTTAGTAATTTAAACAATGATCATCATGACCATCATATTAATCATTGTATCCATCTTAAGCCATATAATTATCATCAAAGTTTTTCTTACTTCAGGATAGGTTTCTATCAATAAAAATTACCCTTTTTTACCCTACTGTATTTTTGTGAAAATGTTATTAAAATAATTCAATTGTAAATTACTCTTACTTTTCTTATTAAGCATTATATATCAACATTATATATTTTTTAGATAAATTAGATTTTATTTTATGAAGTCAATACCAATATTTCAATTTTGGTATGGCATATTGATAAATACATATAAATGGTTTATTCCTCATTAACCACAATTATTTGAGCTCTGTCCGATTTAGCTTGCTCTTAAATCAGGTATAAAGATGATACACATATATGGAAACAATTTATTGGGAATTATAATAAAATGTGACTGCAATTTCACTTATTATCTTAATTGCAGATTTTTCTACTATCCTGAGTCTTCTTTGTAATTATAATTAATTTATCCTTATTTATTAATTAATAAATATATCATTTTAAATCTCTATGGCTTAGACTTTTCTAAAAGCTATGTTTTATTTTTCCTTATTTTCTTTTTTATGTTTCTCTTCTCAAGGTTCTTCAATCACAAACTACAGAAATGTTTGTTTATTAATTTTAATGTGAATTAGTGGTTTAGCGAAAGAACATCAGTAATACAAAGAATTGAATGAAGATTTAATATACCCGGTCTCAGGAAGAACAAGATCTAACCCAGACCTATTGGTCTCAGTGAAAACAGTGCACGAAACAGCTACTTTCTTTGAAGTCTCAACATGGTTAAAATTTTCAGGAATAAGAATATGATTGTACTAACTTAGATCACTTGCTACTTTCTAGGGTCAAACTGTTGATGATACTTAGATGAGAATTTGGATTTAAGAGTTGATGCTGGAATGATGAAGACTTCAGTTGTTAGGGTGGGGTAACTGTATCTTGAACACAGGAAGAACACAGATTTGGAGGGGCAAAAGGCAGACCTTTATTGGTTGAACGGTGTCCTTTCAGAAGTACGTAATGAAGTCCAAAAGCTCTGTACCTAGATTGTGACCTTTAGAAAGAGAGCCACAACACATTTCATTAGTTAATGTGGGGTCCAGCTAAAATAGAATGAGCCTTTCTTTCAATGTGACTGGTATCCTTATGAAAAGAAAAAAGTTGGACACAGATGCACACAGGTGTTGAACTTCTTAACATTCCTTATTGTTTAAGCTGCCTGCTTTATGGTACTTTTGTGGTGGCCATCTAAAGTCAATCTTTTTTTTTTTTTTAATATATTATTTATTTATTTATTTATTTATTTTTGACAGAGAGAGAGAGAGAGAGAGAGAGAGAGAGAGAGAGAGAGAGAGAGATACAGAGAGAGAACTGAACTGGGAGAGCTCCCAGCTCAGCACATGGTTCCGCACGGGCCGGGGCCGGGATTCGATCCTCGGTCCCCAGTGCTGCAAAGTGAGCGCTCAACCCACTGAGCCATCCCGGCTTCCCCGTGTAGTGGCCATCTAATACAATTATACTGACATTTTCTATTATAAAATAGTTCTACAAAAATAACAATTCAGAAAGTCTCATCTTCTAGTAGGATGTTGGCTGCAGGTTTTTCATACATTTTATTATGTCGAGAAAGTTATTGTTCACTCCCAGTGTTCTGAACATTTGTATCATAAAGTAGATTTTATCATAAAAATGGACTTTGTCCAATGTCTTTTCTGTATCACCTGAGGTGATATGGGTTCTTTCTTGTAGTTGTTCTACTAATATAGTGTATTACATTGATTTTATTGTGTTAAATACTATTGCATTCCTGTAACAAATTCAACCTATTAATATTGTAGATTTAAAAAATACAGTAATAAGTTTGTTTGCTGAATTTTGTTGAGGTTTTTTGCATCTATATTCGTAAGGAATATTGATTTGTAATTTGTATGTGTGTAAGTGTGTGTGTAGTCTTTTCTCACAGAATGTATTAGGAAGTGTTTCTTTCTTTCCATTATTTTAGTAGAATTTGAAAGGTAGTAGAGTTAATTAATCTTTAAAGTTTGAAATTATTCACCAGTGAGGACAACTGGTCCTGGGCTTTTCTTTGTTTGATGGCTTTTGCTTACTAGCAATCTGTTTATTTGTTATAATTCTGTTGAGATGTTTCTTCTTTAGTCAGGTTAGATAACTTGTGTATTTCAATGAATTTGTACATCATTTTGTATTACCTAATTTGTTGGTATAGAACTGTTCAATGTCCTCTAATAAACCTTCTTATTATTGTAATGATAATAGTAATGTCCCCATTATTATATATTATTTTAATTTTTTTTATCTTTTATATCGTTGTCCTAAGTAGCTAACTTTAACTTTCTAAAGACCTAACTGTAGTTTTATTGAATCTCTTTATTATTTCCCTATTCTATGTTTCAGTTATTTCTGCTCAAATTTTTACTAGTTCCTTTCTATTGCCAGTTTTGGGTTTCATTTGCTCTTTTATTCTACTTCCTCAAAGATAAACTTAGGTTATTGATTTAAAAAATTTTAATTGCTTTTCATAAATATTTCTTTGAGTATAATTCTACTTTACACTATATGTTTTGATATGTTGTGTTTTTGTTTCTAAGCATTTTCTAATTTCTCTTATACTTTTTATTTGACTTATTAATTTTGAAACATTTGTGTTTTTATTGCCACGTATTTGTAAAATTTTTAGTTTTTTTCCCCCATCATTTATTTTTAGCTTAATTCCATTGTGTAGGAGAAAATATATTGTAGTATCTCAATATTTTAAAATGTATCGAGACTTGTTTTGTGGCCTAACATACAGTCTATCCTGGAGGATGTTCCATTTACGTTTGAGAATGAACAGTACAGTTTACTGTTGTTGGATGAATGTTCTGTATATGTTAATTATATGTAGTTGCTTTACAATTTTATTCAAGTACTCTATTACCTTGTCAGTATTCTGTCCGCATCTTCTATCCATTATGGAAAGTGGTGTATTGAATTATTTTTGTAGAGCTGGTTATTTCTCTCTTTTTACCTTTGTAAATGTTTGGGTCATAAGACTTGTTTGCGTTATTTGTAAATGTTTATAATTACTTCGTCTTCTTGATGAATTGACCCTTTTATTAGTATATAATGTTCATTTTTTTGACAGTTTTTTACTTCAAGTCTATTTGAGTGATATTATTATAGCTAGTCATCTATCTTTTGGTTACTACTTTTATTGAAGATTATTTTTTATCTTTTAAATTTACTCTATTCATCTTTGAATCCAAAGTGAGATGTTTTTGGATCGCATAGAGATAGATTTGGTTGCTTATATTCTTTCTTCCAATTTTGTTCCTTTGGTTGGAGGATGCAATCAGTTTATGAGAAAATGACAAAAAGAGAGATACTTCTGCCATTTGCTTCTTTTTTTTTGTTTTTTGCATCTATTGTATCATGCCTATTTAATCACTCATTTACTTAATTACTGCCTTCAATGCTTATTTCTTTACTTTGAAGTGAATAATTTTCTCTTCTTAATTCTCTTTTTCTATATACATAATTTTATTTTCATTCACCTACATTCAAATTTTTCCAATTTCTAGACCACATACTCTTTATAGTATTTTATTAAAATTTTATGTTTTTAGAGTAGTTTTAGGTAGACAACAAAATTAAGTGAAAGGTAAAGATTTTCCTATAAAATCCTTGCCTTTTCCATAATCAGCATCCCCCACGGAGTGATACATTTATTACAATTCAATAACTTATATTAACACATCATAATCATCCAAAGTCAGTAAATTATTTTATGATTCATTCTTGATTTTGTACATTCTATAACTTAAGACAAATGTATAATGACATGTATATTTCATTATGGTATAATGGAAAGTATTTTCCCTACCCTCAAAATGCTCGGTGCTTCATCTTTTGTATATGTACATTTCTTTATTGTTACCATGAGATTACATTTAATGTCCTAAATTTACAATAATCTATTTTAATTTGCTGTCAACTTACTTTCAGTAGATTAGAAAAAAATGTAATATAAAGATTCTCCTCTCTTAATGTCATTATTGTCATAAGTAACATTTTTATATTGTTTCACATAACAGATTCATGAAAATATTTAGCCACTTATTTTTTATATCATGTAGGAAAAAAAAGTCAAGTGATAAAAATGTATATTAATATATTTTATATTTCTCTCTGTGTAGTTATTTATTTTATTTTATTTTATTACCAGATATCTATTGTAAGGTCTGTCTAGTGGTAACAGATACTTTTTGCTTTTTTTTTTTTGAAGTAGAGAAATGTCTTAATATTTTCCTAATTTGGGAAGAGCAACTTTCCCAGACATGGAATTCTATATTGCCAGTTTTTGTTCATTTTCTTTTCAACATTTTAAGTATATCATTCAACTGTTTCTAGCTTTTATGATACCTGGCAAGAAATTGGGTGCTTTATTATTATTGAGGATTTGGGTTTTGTAATGAGACTCTTCTCTCTAGCTTTATAAAATATTCTCTGTCTTTTTTTTTGTTTGTTTTCTTTTAACTTAAATTATAGTGTGTTTCTGCATGGATTCTTTTGCATATTCCATTTTTATTTTATTGTCTTCTTTTTAAAAAAATACTTATTTTATTGTTTTTGACAGAGACAGAGACAAAGAGATATGGAGAGAAGGAGGAGGGCCCAAAGCAGTCCCCATAGTTGTACGTCATCAGTTTTTGACATGGTTTCATTCCACACTGATGGACGGGGTCCACACAGGGTGGGGGCTGGGCTGGGGACCTCCCACATGGAAGGCACAGCCTCGAGCTGGGTGCCAAACTAGGGGCCTCCCACATGGGAAGCTCACACTGGCGAGAACTGAACTGGGGACCATACCTCAGTTCAGATTATGCATCTGCACAGGCCAGGGCAGGACTGGGACTCAATTCTTGGTCCCTGAGACTGTAAAGTGAACACTTAACCCACTGAGCCATCCTTGCTTCCCCAGTTTAACTTCTTGAGAGATAGATGAATATTTTTCAACAATTTGGGGAAGAATTTTGCCTGTATTTCAAGTGTTTTTTTTTAATCAATTATCTTTCTCTTTTCTATTTCTAAGACTCATGATCCATACACTGATCTGCTTAATGGTATCATACAGGTCTCTTAGGCCCTGCTTACTTCTCTTCACTGTTTTATTCTACTCAGACTCATTAATGTCATGTGTTCTTTTTTCAAACTGATTCTGTCCTCTACTTGATCAAATCTGATGTTGAACTCCCTTAGTGCATTCTTCATTTTAGTTATTTACTCTTTAACTTCAGAATTTTTGTTAGTTGTTTTTTTTTTTATAATTTTTTCTCTTTCTTGATAGTCTCTATGTTCACACATTGTTCTATTTAATTCTTCTAGCTCTATTTTCATATTTGACTTTAGTCCTTTGAGCACATGTAACATGGTTGATTTAAAAACTTTGTCTAATAAGTGTATATTCGGGGATTCCTAAAAATAATGTCTACTGATTAATTAATTTCATGTGAACAGGTAATCTTTTGTGTGTGTTTTGGAAGTTCTGTTTCCCTTTTCTATGATTTCTTTCTTTCTTTTTTTTTTTAATTGTGTAAAACTTTGTTAGTCTATTTATTAGGCGGGTTTTCTAAGCTATATTAAAGCTATTATATATCTTACTGAATATGGTCACTTAAATCCCTGTTCGTTAACTTGATTTCAGCTAGTGTTTTGACAGAGTTTCTCTTGAACAGCAGGAGGTGAACAAACAGAATTTTCTCAGTCTTTGCAGATTGACTCTGTGCTAGGCACCATATTCAACACTTAGCTAGGCTTGCACTGAGACTAGTAGTCAGCTTGAGGTTAAAACTCAGGCTTACTCTTGTTTTCCCTGAGCAGCCTGAATAAGTGTGTGGATTTCTACGTCATCCCATGTTCATCGATCTTTTTGAATGCTCTAGTTTCTCAAAGAAACTCTCCAGCTTTTTCTCTCAGGTCTTAAGCTATCTAATGTATGTTTCAACTGTGATCCATTACCCCAGTTTTTTGAAGGTTGTTAATCTGCCTTACAATGTGTTTGAATATTTACTGCTTTTCTTGACTGGGTATGTCCTGTGTTAAGCACAAAAGAGTTAAGCATCGTGTATCAGTCCTTCTAGTACCTGGTAGATAAGTTAGAAGATATGAATGATGATTGCAAGCGAGGTATGCTCTGATGTTACCAGCAGATGGGACCAGTGTCCCATACCACTACCATGGGAGGCCATCTTCAGAACTGTCACCAAACCAGAAAGAGGTTGGGAAAGGGCATTTTGGAATATCTCAACGCTTTCCTACTTTGTAAACTGATTTTTTTCTTGATTTAGAATTCACTTGGTTAGCATAAATTTTTAACTGTTTCCTGTGTTCTCACAAACTTCTACTAGTTCTGAGAATTTTTGCTAATTTCTCAATGTTTCTGTCTAGAGACCAAAATTTGTTGCTGCTTACTCCATTATCTTGCTTATATCATTCCCAATTTTTAAATATTAATATATATTTCCTATTTTACATTTAAATTTCATTTATTTTTTTAAATTAATTTTTTGAGAGGGAGAGAGAGATACAGAGACAGAGACAGAGAGAGAACTGAACTAGGGGAACTCCCCAGTTCAGCATATGGTTCGGAATGGGCCAGAGCCGGGATTCAATCCTCGGTCCCCGGCGCTGCAAAGTGAGCACTTAACCCACTGAGCCATCCTGGCTTCCCCCTATTTTACATTTAAAATTGGTACCTTTAAATATTTTTGTTACATTATTCTTAAATTCTTACCATTTTTAACTTAATTTTAACCTAAAGTAAGGTGACCAGAGGTCCCGCTTTTGGTGGGACAGTTCTGATTTTTAACAATTTGTCCCGCGTCCCGTGGCATTTTAAAAAAGTCCTGATTTTTGGAAAGAATGCACGACAAGCTAGGGAACGGCGGGAGATAGACCAAATTTTTAATCAAGAACCCCTTCCCCCCCGGTCAATGGTGTCCTGCTTTACCAATGTTAAAATCTGGTCACCTAACCTAAAGGTCCTACATATTTTGCTTCATTATCTTATCGTTTATTACTATATCAAATAATCTACATTTTCTTAACCTTTATTGGTTAAATAATGTCAAAAACATACTTTAAAAATTTAGAATAAAATTTCTAGGTATGTTCTTTCTTTAATTCATGAGTAGAATATTTAATATTGTATTTGGGCATAAATCTTTACGTAGGCTTAAAGTGTTGTAGATTTAAAGTTCTGTTTATGAGCTGAATACATATTGTAATTTATTTTATGTCTTAGGCTTTGGGACATATATTACTTATTATTAAATAAATTCTCAGAGAAATAACATAAAAATACTATTATAATTTTAGAGAATAGAAAACTTTAAGGAACTTTGAATATTTGTACCAAGTTCATACAGTAGTAATATGAGACTTCTAGAACTTACCATGTTTATATTGTAAAGTCAAATCTGATTAAACAAGAAGCTATTCTGACCCAATTTTTTTGTTTCTATATTTTTTATTAATCTTTAAATCAATATTGGTTTATTCAATCATGACATATTCTCAAAATTGTATGCATATATATTTTTTGTCTTCCAATATGGCATTTAAATCCTCTTTCTGGAACATAAATTGAGTGACTAGTTGATGTAAGTTTGGTGATGTGTAAATCAAAGGAGTTTGGAGAAAAATAAAAGGTCCATGAACAAACCTGGTACTTGAGGAGAGTGTTCAGTGAAGTCAAAGAACTCAGAATCTAATTTTTATACCTAGTATTGTATTTGACCCTTCCTCTAGGGCAGGGGTGCCAAACTCAATTAAAACACAGGCCATTTGGTGCAACAGGAAAGATTCAGGCGGCCCACATCACATTTACAAACATCGCCAGAACTGAGACAGAGTGTTTATACACGCCCACAGGCCCCCCAGAAAAGGCACTGGGCCACGTGTATACTTGTCTTCAGTAGTTAAAAGGTTAAGGAGGGAATTGTGTGTACGGTATTGCCTTGATCTCCCCTAAGTGCTATATTCTTTATAACAATTTTTTCTATTTCATTTTATTTCAGAGCATCTTGGGCCACAAAAAATTACCCTGGGGGCCGCATGCGGCCTGTGGGCTGCCAGTTTGACACCCCTGCTCTAGGGTATCATAGGTCTACGTTAGGCCTTCTTTTCAAAGCTATTTTTTTTTTTATTTCATAGCTGAGCCCTCTTCTAATAACATAAGTTTTACAGATTTCTATTATTTTTCCTTTACTGAGGTTTAATAGACATATAGCACATTCTATCAGTTTTAGGTACAACATAATTCAATATTTGTATATATTGCAAAATTGATCACCACAAGTCTAGGTAACATCCATCACCATACATAGTTATAATATTTTCTTGTGATGATAACTTTAAGGATCTTAGCTACTTTAAAACATGCAATACAGTATTATTAACTGCAACTATTATGCTGTACATTATACCTATTTTTTTATGACTGAAGTTTACACCTTAGGACTTTCTTTACACATTTGAACCACCCCCACTTCTAATTACTATTAATCTATTCTCTGTATTTATAGCTTGTTTTTTTTTTCTGTTTGTTTAGATTTCACATACAAGTGAAATCATACACTATGATGTGTTTCTCTGTCTGATTTGCTTTACTTGGCATAATGCCCTCAATGTCCTTCTATGTTGTCACAGATGTAAGATTTTATTCTTCATTCTTTATGTGGTTGAATAATATTATATAGGATGAAAGAGGAAGAGGCTGCCCAGAATAGCTGTAAATAAGCAGCAGGCACCTCCCAGATCTCCTCTCTGTTACAATGAAAACTGGGGGGAGTCTACAGAGGTAGATACAATTATCACTAATGGACTGAAACTCACAAAAATGGAAACATTGCAGGCTGGGGGATGCGGGTCATTAGTGATAATGGGTTCTGATTGACAGGGGAAGACAGACCCTCCTGTCCTTTACTGGTGAGGATATAAACACAGAAGAAGGGTTTTTTGGAAGGAAATTTTTGAGCAGGGGTATTTGGAACCCAGAGGTGTTTGTAATCTGCAGGAAGTGAGCAGCTAGGCCTATTAAGAACAGCAGCAGACCATGCCCAGCCCTGGGAGCATAGCTGAAAAAGATAAGAAGACAGCCTGCAGCAAGGGGTCTCAGCACTGGGATTGCTGGGCTGTAAGACCAGAGAAGCCCCTCTGTTTCTGTGGGACTTCGAGGTCCACCTGAAGGACTAACCGCCAGCTGCCTGTGCTTCCCAGAGGACGGTGAGCAGAGGACGGCAGAGATGGCTCTCTCCTTCCGCCTGGACCTTTTGGGACTTTGCTTTCTGCTGCCTCAGGGATCTGCGTGGAACCTCTTTCTGCAGCCTCCAGTCTTCTCCAAAACACGGTACAGTAAAAAGGGAGAAGGGCTCCCAGTGCCATACAGGACAGGTCTGGGGTGGCAGCAGGGTTAGATCTCTTTGTGTGTTGCTTGTAGCTCTGAAATAAAGTCCCTTTTCCTTTCTTCCACCCAGCCTCCACCATCTCGGGCATTGGGTGCCCTTGTCATAAACGCTTATCCCATGACCCAACTTCTGTGTCAGTCTATTGGCTGGAGGACGCAGGCAGCATGAGCCTGGGCCCTGCTTCCCTCCAGTAACTGCCTCTCTAGAAAGTATCCAGCTACGTAACCATTCTCATTATATTGACAATGGCTGATTTTTTTCTGGACAACCCTCTTATATTAAGGTGACCAGATGTCCCGCTTTTGGTGGGACAGTCCCGATTTTTAACAATTTGTCCCGTGTCCCATGGCATTTTGAAAAAGTCCAGAGTTTTGGAAAGAATGCACAACAAGCTAGGGAACAGCGGGAGATAGACCAAATTTTTAATCAAGAACCCCCTCCCCTCCAGTCAATGGTGTTCCGCTTTACCAATGTTAAAATCTGGTCACCTTATCTTATATGTATTGCATTTTCTCTATCCTTTTACTTATTGAAGGGCACATTAATTTGTATCTTGGTTAATATAAATAATAACCTAATGAACATAAGGTACTTATATTATTTTCAATTAGTGGTTTTGTTTTCTTTGGGATGTACTGGTTCCTATTGTTGCTTCTGAATCCTTGGAATGAGCAGTGGAATGTTCAGATCCACAGTCACTCTTGATTCCAGAATTCATGCCTTCGTTCTGCTACTTTTTTTTCATTGCAAACTGAGTTGCTTTTCATGCAGGAACAATCACTGTGTTTCTTCTGCATTATGTCTAACAATAAGACTAAATATCTTATAGAGTGGTAAATTACCTTCTTGCTTTCCATGAGAAATGCATGTCTCTCTACATTATTATATTACTCTTGTGTTTTCACCAAAGTTGTGTTGGAAAGTGGTTGACAAATTTGTCCTACAACTCATAACTCTACACTTTACTTAAATTAGATCACTTAATAGAATGAACTGTTTGGGTAGATGCGATTACTATTTCCCCATATGTTCCAGAATTGAGCATAGCTCCAGCTATTTTATGTATATATCTTCTAAGAAATTTTATCCTCATTCACTTTAATAAGCTATGAATATTCAGTGACTTTTCAGTATATTACTTGCAGGATTATTTATCTGTCCACCATCATAAATTAAGCTAATATACTGGGAATTTTTTTCTTTCAGGCATTTGGTTTCAGCTATGAAAAAAACACATTTTTCAAAGTGATTCACAAATTAGTAGAAAAGATAAACACACGAATATGTGAATACAAACACATATGAATATAAAACATAGACGTATCGTGCACAGTAAGGTATAATAAGATTTTCACACTATTACCAATAACAATAAAAAATTATAATTTACTTTTATAGTTTTGTGTGCCTTATTTGAGTAGAAATGTAACAGATATGGACTATAAATTTTATTTTACTGAAGGAGTATCTGTGCTCATTGGGAAAATCAGTGGCCTTTGTGGTAGACAATTTATATATGAAACTAACCCTCTGAACTTTATTTTATTCACTCATCCAGTACAGTTTTCCTACAAGGTTACGTTTGCGCCTGGGTTGAGCCAACTCTGGAACTTATGAACCATTCAGTCCCAGTTGAAATCAGGCTGCTTTACGGTACATTGAACTTCTGTGGTTTAGAAATATACATTATTTTAAGAACAAAAGCTTTTTAAATAAAATTTTTAAGTTAAAAAACTGCAGTAAAAATAAATACCATACTTGAATAATTTTACTAAATTTGTCATGGTAAATAGAATTTTAGTTGAATAATAAGTTTTTATATTGTCTAGCCTGAAAATTATTTACTGTACTTAGAAAAATAAAACCATGCATTATTTATTGTCAAATTAAATATATTTCATGTTTTATACTTTAATAATTTAATCTTTTAAATTATATTCTTAGTAATAGATTGTGTTTTATTCATTGTAATGGGCACATCATAGATTTATTATTCAGATAAATGCTGTAGTCAAATTTAGGTTAATTTTTAATGCTTTTATTTGGTGCTTCCTCAAGTATAGAATATTGAGGTTTCTTAAATGTAATATATAAAGAATAGGAAAAAAGCTACATATCTATTACCTTTGGTAATATTTGCATAAGTATAATTTGAAATATATAATGATATGACACATAAATATCACATTAAATTTATAAAAGATTATTATTAAATTACATGAATTGAGCTTTTACATCATCAGTAGCCACTTTCATAAAATGCTTAAGAAAAAAAATTTTTTTTATTGTTTTTGACAGAGAGAGAGAGAGAGAGATACAGAGACAGAGAGAGAACTGAACTGAGGGAACTCCCCAGTTCAGCATATGGGTCCACAAGGGCCGGGGCCAGGATTCAATCCTTGGTCCCTGGCGCTGCAAAGTGAGTGCCTAACCCACTCAGCCATCCGGGCTTCCCCAAGAAAAATTTAGAAGTGCCACCAGAACACAGTATACAACTCACATGGTTACATAATTTTATGTGAATGAATACATTTCTATGACATACATATATGCTAATATGCATTTCCTAATTGTGTTATAAAGCAGTTTGATTCATTCAAACACATGTATCCATTCATTCATTTGTATATGGGTGATTTAAAATTTAGAAAATTTAAGAAATAACATCCATAACTAATCATCACTCAAAAAACAAAATGGTATAAGTTATACTGGATGCATCTTTTTTCAATTATCTAGCTTTAAATTACCACGTAGCTGAATTACATATTTTGCATCATACGTTTTACTTATTCCTGATATAGCATTTTTAGCTTACGCACTATTGTTAAAATTATTAATTTTAGTATATATACTTAAAATGTGACCTATTATCTCAAAGTATATATTTGAAGTTCTCAGAAAGTTAGTGGGGTAAAACATGGTATAAATTAGTTTGAAATTTATCACAATCCCTGGCACATTGTAGCAATCCAATATATAGTTTTAGCTGCATGACTATTTTTTTTAATATATTTTTATTTATTTTTGACAGAGAGAGAGAGAGATACAGAGAGAGAACTGAACTGGGGAGCTCCCAGTTCAGTATATGGTTCTGCACCGGTCGGGGCCGGGATTCGATCCTCGGTCCCCGGCGCTGCAAAGTGAGCGCTTGACCCACTGAGCCATCCCGGCCTCCCCAATATTTTTATTATAACTAAAAATTTTCATTTACAAAAAGTAAATAAATGGTTATTCTTTCTTTACTTAGAATTGTTGTTTGCCATGCTTCAAATTGTCCTAACCATGAATTTGAGAATTAATATATATTGCCTAAATCCAAAATTGTCATAAGATTTATGCTATTGTCACTTATTGGTTTTTTTTTTCCTGTGGTGAGAATGATCCAAATTATCTTTTAAACTCATAGTATAAAACCATTCATCATGCTGCTAGTTTTCATTAATATCTGACCTCCAGAATTTTCAGGTTTAAACAACTTTGTGATTTAGGTCCTATTGTCAACAAATTATGGTAAAAGCACTTAACATCACCTCACAATTAATTGCTAAGATTTAATAATCACTTAGCTTTTTTATAAACACAAATATCCCATAAATTTATACTTCAAAATAAAGAAAACTTCACAAAATCTTCAGTATGTCATAAAAAGACTTTAAAGTTTCTGACTTTATGTTAAAACCATGTTTTTCTCTTGATGCTATTATCATTAAGATTATAGTTACAAATTGTTCATGTTATTTATATATTTATATACTTATGCAAAAACATTTTAATTCATGCAAACCTAATCACTTTGTACATATTTTATGCACCCTTTATTTCACTTAATTTTTCATTGTTAATTTTGTAGATACATCATTATTTTTACCTGTTATATATTACATAGTACTATAGTACATCATACAATAAGACACTGTAAAAATGGGAACAAATTCTCTAATTAACATATTTGGCTTTATTACTTCATGTACTTGCACAAATATGCACGTAAGTGTAATTATTCACTAAGAAGATATTTTTAGTGTATCAGTCAGGGTGCCTTCAGCTTGAGAAACTTGAACTCAAACTTGGGTATCCAACAAATAGGATTATTGGCTCATATGATATATATTCCAGAGAGAAATTGGGCCATGTGTGGTAGTCTGAGCACCAAGTTTCAGGATTCTTAGTCTTCTGCTTATGACCCACATAGATCTCATTTCTTGAAGCCATAGAAGCACATTGGGCTGTGTGATTCCTGATTTATAATAGAATTTTAACAATCAATTGTTCGCCCTTTTACTCTATATTTAGCATAATTGTTTGCATTTTATTAGGTATTATTTATTCAGTAACCTGAGAGTCCTGCCTCAATGACTCATATGCAAAGTATAAATTCTACACCAAGCTAATAACCTTTGTAAGATATATTTTCAGTGAGGGGATATTTTCTATAAAAAGTGATGCTTTAATACTGGGCAATTTATGTCATCTATGGTAAAATTGAGCAATCACCTTGGTATATAAGAATATACTTTGTTTAATTAGAGACCACTTTATCAATGTATGTTAGGATATCATATACTTTTAAAGTATAATCGGGGGTGGCGAACCTTGGCATGCATGCCAAAAGTGGCAGGCAGAGCAATTATTTCGGCACGTGGAGCTGTGAATACCATTTAAAAAATTATTGTTTATGCTCTTATAGACATAAAAATAATTGATACCTCCATGTCACTCGATGTGTTGGCACGTGAGTCGAGCGAGTATACTCTTATTTTATAAACTTTGGCACTCAATCGCCAAAAGGTTCGCCACCCCTGGATAAATTATATCTATTTCAGTTGCTTTTTGATTATTTAAATTTTAGGAATGTTTTATGTTCATTATTATTTTAAATTAAATATCAGTGCTCTTAATGCCTAATGGGAAATGCATATCCTATTTGAAAGCTGTGCTACTTATTGCTTCATATATTTGCAAAATGATACTGTATTTGCCATTTACATTCTTGTCTGACTCTAAATTTAATTAGGCTTTTGTGGTGTAGTAAGAGAGAATTTGTGGAGGTATCCATATACAAACAAATATTCAAAGATGTGCACATGTCATGTGGAAATGTTCAGATGTACAAATTGAGGAGCATTAACTCTTAAACTAAAACAAAGAGAAAAGCTGTTTTCAGATGTGTATTTATGAATGAAAGAAAAATAGTTTATCCCTTGTTTTATAATCAGTCCCTCTAAAAACAATAGATATTGCATAACGGAACTTCTTTTTTTTTTATTTATTTATTTATTTATTTATTTTGACAGACAGAGAGAGAGAGAGAGAGAGAGAGAGAGAGAGAGATACAGAGAGAGAACTGAACTGGGGGAGCTCCCAGTTCAGCATATGGTTCCACACGGGCCAGGGCTGGGATTCGATCCTCAGTCCCCGGTGCTGCAAAGTGAGCGCTTAACCCACTGAGCCATCCCGGCTTCCCCTTAACGGAACTTCTTAATTGTCAACTGAATCTTAGCATTACTTCGTAATCATCTTCACATATATATTAAACTTTTTATTATTTTTTAGGTGTTGTTTTCTAATCACACAAAAGATAGGGTAAAATATTGTACACTTAACTTGAAAAACAAAAAGACTATCCTATGAGTATCATTCACAAAAATCTGGGCAATTATTTTGAGCAAAACTGGCTAAGTATAATGAACTTTTATGCCAATTGTATATTGAATTATTTTGAAGATATTGAGCTGCTGCACCATCTTCATATTAATGCCAGGAATATTGCAAGTAGTTAAGTATGCACATCTTTATTGTTTTGGATTAAATGTATTTCACACACTTTTTGTTTAGAATTTAATTTAATTACACATCATTCAAGTGTGGATCAGTCGTTAATTTATCATGTTCAGGGAAAAGAAAGAAATAACTGAAAAAGAGAAAAAAATGGCTTTCTGCTAAAATAAGAATGACACTTTTGGATGTTTAGTAATTGTTGATGAAATAGATGGGAAATTATTAGTTTTATCTAAAATCAGATAGTGGGAAAAAATGTATATTCACTTTTAATACAACAGATAATGCAGAATGTGCAACTAGTTTTATTTCTATTGTTATTTGAAAATCACTGGCATACCCATTTTAAACATGACCATGGTGAAGCACTAGTCAAATTTTTAATTTTGGAAAATAATTTACTGGATTAAAATCTGTGGCAGGACAGGAAAAATATTCCTTTGACTATTTTGACTATGTACTGTTGGCTAAATATTAAATTATTCTGTTTTACTGATTTCTTATTTTCAATAGAACTGTAAAATAAGGGTTATTCATAGATTTTTTTATTCTATATTAGTCTGGCCATTTTTATCAATTTATTTTTAGGTGTTCTTTAGACTCACTTAAAAAGTCTATTGTAATTATTACACTTGAAAAGATAAATTATTTTAGACCATTCTATTTCTTAAATGCTATTTTCTATTAATTGGTTTTATAAATAGCTTATTACGAAATAACATAAGGCTTGTTCGTTTATAGAAACTTGTAAGTTCATTTCATCACTAAAGTGATGTTTTTTCTTAAGTAAGTATTCTCAAATAGAAATAATTAAACCTTCACTTTTTAATAAACCAGTAAACTTACAAGGTAGTCTATCTTGATTACATATAGCACAAATGTTTTAGGAATTGTGAATTATTAAAGAAATTTAAAATAGCAAGTGGTATTGATATTTATAATGAAACCATAATTTTTTAATTTAATGTCAATAATGGATGAAATTTTCTTAGTAGAGACTTTGCTTTATTTTCACTGCAGGAGTTCTTACTGTGTCAAGATTTTTGAGGATGTTATCCATTTACCCTATTTTATTTTTATAACTCTGCTGTTTGCAGATTTAATGCAAATTATTGTTCCTGCTAATAATGACTTTTCATTGGCTTGGTTGTTCTAAAATCATAATAACCACTGTCTCAAGGGTGCCAGAAATGGGCAGGGAGTGAGGGAGGGGGTGGGTTTACACTCATCTCACCCACTAGGAAAACTACGGAATACAGATGGAAAAGCCAATCCTGTTTTGTGGCTCTACAAAATACATCAGAATTATAGGATTTTATTGACTAATAATGTTACTGTTCCCTTTATAAACATAATTCACCAATCATTTTTGTTAAAGATTTGTTGTTACTGTTTTTTAGCAGAGACACAGAGAGAGACAGAGAGAACGGGGAGGGCCCAGAGCAGTCTCCATAGTTGACAGCATTAGTTTTCCATATAGTTTCACTCCACAGGTGGGCACAGGGCAGGAACAGGGCCAGGAGTCTCCCACATAGGCCTCGGCAAGAACCCAGTTCAGCACATGGGTCCGCATGGGCTGGGCCCGGGGTTCGATCCTCGAGTTCTGGGGCTACAACATGAGAGCTTAACGTACTGAGCCATCCCAGCTTTCCCCACTAATCATTTCTAACTGTCATACTGAATTCAAAATAGATTATTTCCAACTTTTCCCGCTTTATCATTATATTTATTAAGTGTTCTAGTATTTCTGAAATGTTGAAATAAAACAAACTTACGTGTTCCTATCTATTGTTTACATTCACATTTGTCAGAACCAGTAGTTTTCCCTTTTTTGGTTATAAAATTTCTGAACTTTAAACATTATTTAAAAAGTACAATAATAGTGCTTTGCATTTTCAATTTATTTATAATATTGCCAATAGGGTGTAGCACTTTGGAACGGCATAATATACTAATATTATGATTTCTGATGATTAATCCGGAATTATATTTGATTGATATATGTGCTATAGGCTACTTTGATAATAAAGTTTTGCTGTTGTAACCATAGGAGAGGTTAATGCTATTAGTTATGTTTTGCCAAATTAAGTTAATCAATTTTAGTTTTTAATTAATTGAATTACTTCTTTGTGAGAATTATATTTTATTTTTATCTGTTTTCTATAATTCAATGTGTGTTTTTTCATTGCAGTAGATTTAAATAAATTATATCATAGCAGTGAGTAAGATATAATGGGGAATGAGAAATAATTAGAAATCAGAAAGAATCAAAGATATAAACTGACAAACTTTTAAAAGTTTCTTTTTTTTTATTCTGAATTTATGCACAGTTTGTTAAATTTCACTGAAGCATAAACATGTACTGAGCACTGAAATGTTACTTTTAATGGAAACAGGTACTCTTATATCATAATAACTGTTATAACACTCATGTCTGACATCTTGTCTGAAACGGCTTCAAAAAATAAAAAAATCATGAATAATAATTATCAGATGACTCAAATGTGATAAAGTCTAACTTTTACAGTGCAATTAAAGCTTCTATTTTGTACAGTAGGAACAAATTATTTTTATATTGGAAATTAGCACAAAGTGTTTCAAAATGATGTTATCACAGATACCACTTAATTCAGCATATAAAAGAATATAAAAGGTATGATGTAAAATGCAGTGGTAAAACACTAGAATTCATAATACTGCCCTAGAGGCAGTTTGTTCTTTGAGAATCAACATTCCAATAATTTATAATACAACAATTAATATTTGATTAATTTAAGATCATATAGCAATTTTTATAGGGGATTTATAAAGAAATAATACATAAATGATCATGTGTATACCCATATATAATTATTTTTATCATTAAATAATAAAATACAAGATTATAGATAAATATATATTTTTAGGACAATATATCAAAGAAAATATTAAATTCCATTTAAGCATACAATGAGGTTCAAATATTTTCCTATTTCATCTTAATATTTTCATTAAAATGTGCACATATTTTAACTCAATTTTGAAAAATTTGATCACCGTTCAGAGAATGACATAACTTTGCATTTTCCTAAAAGTACTCTCACAAAATGATTATCAGTTTCCAAATACTTTCTTCATTATCATTTTAATTGCACAAGTTCCTAACTCAAAACGTTCTTGAAAATGAGCAATATTTTAGGATTAGCTCAACTTTTTTGAGTAATTTTCTCTACTGACAACACTTAAGTATTTTTTTTTCATAACCCTCTTTTTTTTTTTTTATACAAACTTATGTTTGAAGACTTTGTGGGTGGAGTTATGATATAGAAAACTGTTTCAGCTTCTGATTTTGTTATAGTTCACCGGACAAAGGAACCAAGCAGCTCTCGGGAAATAAGAGTCACAAAATTTTATTTACGCCGGTGGGCACAGAGGAGTGTTTCTCCAAAGTCTGAGCCCTGACTGCAGGGAGTATCAGGCTTATATAGGGTGCATTTTACTTGGTTACATTCTATGATAAATTCTCTTTTCCCACCGTCATATATCTAGGTTTGGCAGGTGCAGGTGCCGAGAGAGGGCAAGGTCACACAGGTGCAGGGAGTAAGCAAGATTCACAGAAGCAGAGGCTTAATTGCAGGCAGTGATACGGTGCTTTGCCCACATCAGTTTCTATAATTTTCAGAACATTTCTCGAAGTTTTTTAGAGATTTATTTTGTTGTTTGAGAGAAGGTGAGAGAGACAGAGAAGGGAGCCCAGAGCAGTCTCATAGTTACACATTATTAGTTGTGACATAGTTTCATTCCACACAGATGGATGTGAGATTGTGTGGGGTGGGGACTGAACAGAGGGTCTCCCGCAGAACCTTCACTGCTGAGTCATCTTGGTGGTTACGAGTTGCACTGCAGTTCAGTCTATGAGTTTGCATGCTCTGGGGCTGGGAATAGATCCCCCGACCTTGCAGTTACAAGGCAAGTGCTCATAATAGACCACTTTTGTGGGTTATTTTGCTATGCAAAAATCAAAGCGAGGTCCAAAAATATTATCAAATTCCCATTATCTCAAAGGGTGAGAATTGTTGATATATTTTCTAGTTAAGAAAAACAAGACTCAGTAAAGTTTGGGGATTAGTGGAAAACTAGACTATAATATCAACAACAGGAACTGCTTACATTTTAAAAAGAAAAAAAAAACTTTAATGAGTATGGCTGCATAATATTAAACATTTCTATACAAGTGATGAGATTTGAAACAATATTAAAAGATGAGACACCACCTGATACAAGCCATGTATAACACGCAATACAGAAAAAAGTGTTAGTAGTTAAAATGCATATAATATTTTATATATTCATAAGAATATGTAAAAATATAACTAGGAATTATTTAAAAGATGTGGATAAATGATTTTAAAAACAAAACAAAGATACATTGCAAATATATTTTATATCCATCTAATTTGCAAAAACTTAAACATTAATAACGTTGGTGAGACAGTGAGTCATCAGTAACTCACATGCCTTTGGTGGAAGTATAAACTGATTCATTTTAGAAAATAATTAGGTGATAATTTTACTTATTACTGTTTAAAACATACAGTCCAAAAGACAATCTCAAAAACTAATAACTGGGTATGAAAGACCCAGTGCTCAGTTTAACCAACCACTTTCTTTTTCTCCAACAGAGGATATAATAGATAATATTCCTCTACTATTCTTGTATATTTAGGTTGGGCCCTGTGACTTTCTCTGGCCAGTGAGTTGTGAGTAGGAACGTAACTTGCTAATTCAATCTAAAGCATTTAATTGCTCAATATGGAAGTCCAGTGCCTTCTTCCTTTTCCCTGTAGACAAAAGAAGCTGCATGGTCTAGCTATAAGATTCAGCTATGATGTGGACATCTTGAATCATTAGTAGCCACATTATTTCTAAATTTTCTAAAATTATACTGAGTTTAACATAAATGGGTATTTTTTTACATCAGTCATAGTGGAGTTATTTTTTTTATTATAGTACAATATGGACAATCTAATAATAATTCTTAAGAAACTTGTTCAACTTCTGTACGTAATTATAGCTAGGTAAACATATATAAATCCTATAAGGAAACCTATTCAGCCATTAAAGAAACAACCGATTTCTACACATATTAAAAGAAGTAATTTATTGAATAATCTGGACTCATGGCCATAGAAACTGGAAAACTATTGCTTTTTTCTCATCACAGACTCTATAATAGTTTCACTCAGCATGCTTAACCCCCTTTGCTTTACGACAACATGGACAGATTTCATGCTTTGTCATTTATTCTCAGCTTGAAAGGATGGATTCTTTTTAAAAGTTCAGTCCAAACTAATGATCACTTCAAACAAATATACAATTCAAAGCTCATGCCCTGACCTAGCTTAGGCTTTACCACTGATGTCAGGACAAATATTTCTTAGCTTCTATTCCCTGCGGAACATCCCACAAAGCTATTTGCCAATGGTGTGTTTGAGTCCTAGGTAACAGCCTTTCTAGGCATGGTTTCAGGCTGATATTTACCTAGTAAATATTGGAACAGCTAGTTCAATTTTGATATAAAATATCTCTAAGCATATAGAAAAATGCTAAGCACATATGGTACACTAAATAAATATTTGCTAAATTAAAATAGAAAATAATTTGTATACATACTTTAAACCTTAGATGAGAAATTATAAAATCTCTGGAAAAATAACTTTTCAAAATTCACTGTAATACAATATAGAAAATCAATTAGTTTTAAGTACATAAAAGACATTACATAATAGCAATTTTTTTTTCTGAAAGCTAATTGTCTAAATATAACAGGTAAGTTTTTTAAACTTTAAAGTGAAAATAATTTCTAGTCTCTATAAATAGTCTCAGGAAATCAAAGAATAGCAAAACCTATTCAACTCAGTTGATAAGACTACTAAATTATTGACAGTAAATTCATGCTAAACATTATAAGAAAACAAATTTTTTTATAAATATTAATATGAAAGAAAAATTCCTGAAACTGTGTTAAAAAATAAATACACTTTTATATTAAAATGTTAAACCATCATAACCAAGAAAGAACTATTCCATATGGCAAAGATAGCTCAGTTTTAAATTTTTATTTATTTATCTACATTAACCTATTTAAAGAAGAGAGATATGATTATTTCAATAGATTTAGAAACTAATTCAATAAAATTCAGAATTAATGTATGATAATATAAATTTCAAAATAAATAAAGGCTGGGAAATTCCTTGGTCATTAGCAAGCTACATAGTAATTTTTATCCTGCCCATTTTCTAATTATCACATATGCTTCGATTATATATTTATTTGTACTTTACATTTATCCCATCTCATTAATATACATATATCTATGAACACAGAATAGCTTTCCATTATTCTATTTCAATTTTTTTTAATAGTGTCCCATAGTTTTCCACGTGTAAGTCCTGCATGTTCTTTGTTAAGTTTATTCCAAGGTATTTTATTATTTTTGTTACAATGGCAAAAATCATTATTTTTCTCATTTCTTTTCTGGAATTTTATTGTTTATATAAAAAATGCAATGGATTTTTGTACATTGACTTTGAAATTCTCATACTGTGCTGGTGGGAATATAAACTGGTACAACCACTATGGAAGAAAGTATGAACGTTCCTCAAAAAATTAAGAATAGAATTACCACACAACCCAGCAATTCTTCTTCTGGGTATCTACCCCCAAATCTTGAAACCTTTAGTTTACAAAGATATATGAAAACCTTAGTCCACAAAGATAATATGAAAGAAAAATTCTTTCATATGTTTATTGCAACACTGTTTACAGAGGCCAAGTCATGGAAACAGCCAAAGTGTCCTTGATAGATGACTGGATAAAGAAGTTGTGGTACATCTACACAATGGAATATTAATCAGCAATAAGAAAAAATGAAATACAGCCATTTGTGACAACATGGATGGACCTTAAGATCATCATGTTAAGCCAAATAAGTCAGATAGAAAAAAATCAAGACTCATGTGGAAACTTTGCTTATATGTGGAATATAAAACTGAAAGTAACAAAGACACAGTCAATTGCTCAGTGGTTACCTGAGGGTAAGGAGAGGACAAAGGAAGGAAGATGAGAGGGAACACCAAATATATGAAAATGAAAAGAGAACTGACTCTGGGTGGGATGAACATAATGCAACACATAGAGGATATATTGTAGATTTGTACATCTGGAACCTATGCAATTTTTACAAACCAATGTTACCCCAGTAAATTTATATATTTTTTCTAGGACTCAACTATATGTAGGTTTTTGATAAATGGGGTGGGATAGAGAAATAGATAACTATAACTGATAATAACTTCAATTGTTAATTATTTAGAGACCATCAGATAAATTGGAAATTTGTGAACAATTGAAGAGATATCATTATTATTTTATACACTAAAATAATTCAAAATTCATAAAACAAAAATAAATTATTACATTAAATAATAAAACATACAAATAACAAATATAAATTATATTCCAAGAAAAGATACACAGTGCATGGAGATATCTTCAGTATACATAGTATGGCAATGAAATTCAGAATATAAAATATAGATCATTATTGATTAGAAAAAAATACAGTGAACAATTTTCAAAGGTGATACATATGAAATTCAGAGAAAAGGAAATTGAAAATGTTACATAATATCTAATTCAATTTATGAAAGAAATGTCAATTAAAATAAAATTTGATATATTTGCACATTCATCAGATTGGTAGAAATATGAAAATACATTCAAGGAAGCTTGAAATTCAGAGAAAAGAAAATTGAAAATGTTACATAATATCTAATTCAATTTATGAAAGAAATGTCAATTAAAATAAAATTTGATATATTTGCACATTCATCAGATTGGTAGAAATATGAAAATACATTCAAGGAAGCTCAGAGGGTTGAGCACTTGCTTTGCAGCCCTGGGGTCTGAGGATCAAATCTTGGCCCCAGCCCATGTGGACTCATATGCTGTTCTGGGGTGTGCCCCCAGCTCCGTTCTAGCTGGGGTGTGCTTCCCATGAAGGAGGACCATGGCTGGGTTCCTGCCTGGCACGCCCCGCAACCACCTGTGGAATAAAACTATAGGGAAAACTAATGTACAATTATGGAGAATGATCTGAGCCCTTCCCATTTTCTCTCTTTCTCTCTCTCTCTGTTGAAAAAAAGAAAACTAAATCTTTGAATATATATATATATATATTTTCAAGTTTTGGCAATACGGTAGAAAAACTAATTTGTATACTATTGCTGATGAGAATATTGATAAATGCAATCTCAGAAAAACACTTGGCATTTTTCAATAAAACTGATGGTGTATAACATATATCTAGCAATTTCCACTTGTCGTAAGAATCAGGATCAAATACTTCCTGAACATCAAATACTCTTTAAGTACATGAACTCCAGAGTGAGAGTGTATTTGGATCTCAGTGCTGTCAATTACTAGTTCTGTGGCCTTCAAAAAAGCTTTTTAAATATTATGAATATAAATTTACAAGGCTATTCATTTTTAAAATGTGTATGTGCATGACAGTGCATGCATATGCATATATGTGTATACAAGTATGTAGACTTTAATACATGTACAAATGTGTGTGTGTGTGTGTGTGTGTGTGCGCGCGCTTGTGTGTGTGTACATGTGTATAAATGAAAATTGTAAGAACCTGTCCTGGTTACATGACTGATTCATGATGGTACTTGGTTTTGGAGCAGTAAGTGAGCAGTGAGATCTGGGAAGAAAAACAGAGAAGCTATTTGACATACCAACTTTATTTGCAATTCGTTACTTAAGATATAAGCTATAGAACAAGTAAAATAAAATGCTTACATGACATTTTTGTAGGATGTGAAGAAAAGCATGTTTATTATATTTGTATTGTTCATGTACACTTTTTGTTCATCATAAGAATATATAAATATAGAACAAGAGAAGAGAAATAGAAGATGAGGGAGTGGAGTTGATACATATGCAATGGGTGCAAGTAGTATAATTAAGCTTCATTAAAAAGGAGAGACTGTTTGAACGCTGATGGGAAGAGCCCATTTGAGAAAGGAACAAATGTTACAGGAGTAAGAGAGCATAGTTTCAGGAGCAAGTGTTTGTAACTGTGCACCTAGAAGGAGGTGTTGGCTTTTGATAGTGGTATGACTAAGCCATAACAGATACAACCTTAGAAACTGGACCCAGATGGGTAAGTTGCTTTTTTCTTTCTTATTGAGCTTTAAGCAACTCTCCTGAACCTTCTTTCCTTTAGCAAAGTATAGATGTTCTTTATTCATTTATTCTTTCATAAATAGCTATTCAATTGGTAATAGCATCTCTGTGTGTGTTTATGTATGTAAAAGTATACATTCATTTTTACCACCAAGAAATTAAAAAAAAAATTATGCCTTTAATTGCTTTATCATGTTTTAAGAAAAACTTACCCAGAAAGCAACTTTGTGACTTCAATTTGCAATCTTTATGTGAAATTTATTTGCTACTCTCTGTAAAAAATAGCTTAGGACCTGTGGTAGAAAACTATTTTGTCCTTTATAACAAAGCTCAATAGTTGTGTGTTTTTTTTATTTAATTATTTATTTGATGATTTGATACCAAATTTTTTGAATTAACTTATATTGCCTTATAATTCTTGTTCTTTTGGGCTCAGTTTAATTCATTCACCCACATCTTAAAATTATTTGTGCGTAAATCCCACCCTAACTTATGCATTTAAAATTCCTGAGTCCAAAATGTTAAGGAAAATAAGCAGACTTGTTGATGAAATAGTAAAATTGATATAATTTACCATTTACTTGTCTCTGATGTAGTAAAACAGAATGTTTTATTATATGTATACACATATGCATACAAACACTTCTAAATACATATTGTTTCTCTTGTTCTTTTCACCATAAAATTCATCAAATACAAAAGTATATCTTTTTGGAAATTACAAAATAAAAGTTAAACTTGAATATGTTAAGCAACAAGTCACCCTAAAAGAACTCCTTGAGGACATGATAAACTAAGCATGGCATCATCCAACAACACTTATTTATCTTTCAACAACAAATTCAACATACTGTTTTTATTGCACGCATCAACCACCATTCACATTACTCTAACAGAACTGATTAAATTTTCTAATGCTAAATCACATTTCAATATTTCTTCTTCCATCTTTGACCACTTAAATGGAATTTTTTTTTTTAATGTAGTGAAGTAAATGTATCCCTAAAAATTTTCATATGAGAGTCGGTAAGAATAGTAAATGTAGATGTTTAAGACAAAGTGAGCAATTGGACACTTTTAATACAATCGGTTTTTAATATTGTCATTGTAGATTTGTTTTAGCATAGCTAAACAGTCTATTTAACAAGTCAATATTTTCTCATTTATATCCTGTTTACAAACCTGAATTTAACTCATTTAAGGTAATATGTTGTATTTAGCTTTATTGTTTGAGAATAAAACTAATGTCATACTCACAATATGAATTCTTTATTATCCTCAGCAAATGCAGATTTTAGAACTCACTTTGAAGAGTTGCACTCAATGTGTGCAGGCATTATTGAAGTTATCAATAAGATTGTTTTTATCCATTTATTAGAATATTGTGTATACATTAATATATTTATAATTTGCCCAAGTTAAAAAAAATTAAATTTAAAATTTATTTTGGAGTAAACTTTAAATAACAAGTACTTTAGAATAGACCTGCTTAGAGATAAACAACATGTCTCTACATGAGGACTTTTTCAGAATTTCTAACTCAGTAGTAAAGTTGGTAAACCAAAGCTATTTTCATTTTTAAAATATTTTTTGCAAGTCTTTATTTTGATAAAGTTACATCGTATAATGTGAAGATTGTCATTTGAAAGGGTTTTCTAGACACATGAGTTATCTCTGTGGTATATCC
>PVKE010008091.1:0-48731 GCA_004027555.1 Craseonycteris thonglongyai | reverse complement strand
GGGGCCTGGGCTGCAGGGGGTCCAGGGACAGGGTGGGGCCTGGGCTGCAGGGGGGGGGTCCAGGGAAGGGGGCGGGGCCTGGGCTGCAGGGGGTCCAGGGAAGGGGCGGGGCCTGGGCTGCAGGGGGCGGGTGGTGGGCGGGGCCCCGCTGGGTCAGGCCGAGCGTCAGACTCCGCCCAGGAGCCCCAGCTGGATGGGGCCCATTTGTAGAGAAAGTTATCCCCCAGGACGTTGTTGAAAACAGCAGAACAACCGAGTTGCTGGGGTTTATCAGCGGGGTGTGGTCAAGGTGACAGTGAGCACCCCAGCTGCACCCCCCTGGGGAGTGAAGGCAGGGGCTCGGCACTGACAGAGGGGAGAGACCTCATTGCGTTAATCCAGCCACCGAGCAAACAAGCAAGCGAACAACAACAACAAGCCCCAGGCTGGGGGGCAGGGCAGTGGTACCAATACCCAAAGTCGCTACAACATATTTCCTAAAATGTTCAGTTTCCCACAGAAAATTATAACCCATGTAAAAAACCATGAAGGGCATGAGCCATACATTCTTTTTTTTTTTAAGATTTGTTTTATTGTTTTTGACAGAGCGAGAAAGAGAGCAGGGGGAGGGCCCAGAGCCGTCTCCATAGTTGTACGTCATCCGTTTTCTACATGGTTTCGTTCCACACAGGTGGGCGGGGGCCGTGCAGGGCGGGAACCGGGCTGGGGCCTCCCGCATGGGAAGCTCACCCCAGTTCAGCACATGGGTCCACACGGGCCGGGGCCAGGATTCGATCCTCAGTCCCCAGGGCTGCAAAGTGAGCGCTTTACCCGCTGAGCCATCCCGGCTTCCCAAGCCATACGTTCTTAAGAAAAACAAAAAGCAGGCAACAGAAACTGCCTGTGTTGGATTTAACAGAAAAGTACTTCAAAACATTTACTACTACCAGGCTGACCAGACATCCCATTTTAAACAGGACAGAAAACAACAGTACTGTCCCATTTAAAATGGTACGTCTGGTCAGCCTAACTACTAATGTGGTCACAGAGCAAAAGGAAAGCTTGATTAACGAGGTAAAGACATGGATGGTGACAGTACATGTCACATCAAGTAAGCACTATCAGTAACGAGATGGGAAGTGTAGAAAAAGAACCAAATGGAAATTCTGGAGTCAAAAGACACAGTGGGAGGGAGAACGTTCACTAGAGATGCTCCAGAGTCCATGTGAACCAGCAGAGGACAGGCTGGTGAACCTGAAGACAGTGAGTGGAGACGGTGGAATCTGAGAGCAGCAGCTAGAATCAAGCACAAGGAAGCTGGCATTAGAGGACCGTGGGGCACCCACGCCCACCAACTTACGTGCCACGGGGCCACTAGAAGGAAATGGAGGAGACACGGGGGAAGAAAACTGACCAGAGAAATCAGGCTTGAAAATGTCACAACTGTATTGAAATAATAACCTGTAGGAGGCTCGGTGAATGATAAATGCAAGGAGCTCCACCTTCTGATACATCTCAGTAAAAATGCTGAAAATCAAAGCTGGGAAGATGAGGTCTGACAATTAAGTTCGAGAACTCTTCCTAGAAAACGCGCTTCGTGCCCCATTGCTGAGTGTCCCTACTGTCACCTTTGAGGGACTCCCCCTGGGAAGCGACGCACCGACGCCAGGGCCTAGTCCACCCTTCAAAGCAGTTTTGGAACTCTTCCTGGAACGGTCATCAGAGCCGCCGTCATATTACCCTTGATGTCCTGAATGTCATCAAAATGTCTTCCTTTCAATATTTCTTTTATCTTCAGGTAAAGAAACAAGTCACTGGGGGCCAGGTCAGGTGAGTAGGGTGGGTGTCCCCATACAGTTATGTGTTGACTGGCTAAAAACTCCCTCACAGACAGCGCCGTGTGAGCTGGTGCATGGTCGTGATACAAGAGCCAGGAGTTGTTGGTGAAAAGTTCAGGTCGTTTTTGTCTAACTTTTTTATGTGGCCTTTTCAGCACTTCCAGTCAACTTGGTTGACTGTTCAGTTGGTACAGATTCATAACGAACCAACCCTCTGATATCAAATAGGTTTGCAACATCATTTTGACTCTGGAGTTGGACGGACGGAACGTTTTTGGCCGTGGAGAATGGGCTGGCTTCCATTGGGCACTTATTTGGACGCTTTGTTTCAGGGTCATATTGAATCCGTGTTTCATCACCAGCGATAACCTGGCCCAAAACACCATCTTGCCTCGATCTTGGCAAACTTCAACTCTCCTTTGCTTTTGTTCGTCAGTAAGCTCCTTTGGGGCCATTTCCACACACACCTTTCTCACGCCAAGATTTTCAGTGAAGATTTTCCTGTTTCTCTGTCGATGTTGACTTGGTTGGCTACGCTTCTCACAGTCAGCCGGCACGTCAGTGCACAGTTTGGTGAATTTCTGCATCAGTTCTGATCGTTACTGGCTGCCCTGACCTCTCTCCCCTCAGGAAAATGTTTATCAGAGAGCTGACTCCAGCTGGTGAACACATAGTGTAACACACAGACAACGGACTGTAGAATTTTACACCTGGAACCTTTGTGATTTTTCACTAACCAATGTAACTAATAAATCCAACAGCAATCAAAAAATAAAGTAGAAAGAAAGAAAAGAAGTGTTTGATCCATTTGTACACTGCCATTTTCTTCACGGCATTATCCCCATAAACTTGGGCTAACAGGTCTCTGATGTCACGTCCATTCTTGCCAAGTTTAACAAGAAACGTAATGTGTGTTTGTTGCTCTCACTCAAGTTCCGACCCTCTTGCAACGGTGCACAAAGACACGCAACAATAATGAACGCCGCTCGGCAAGACACGCCAACACGAACACGGCTGCGATACACGGATACGCCAGGGTCACGAAACCTCACCGAGCTGTTTGCACAATGCTGCCAACTAAGCGCACGGGGGTGAGGTTGTGACCTTAATTGTCAGACTCTTCTCATCGAAGAAAAACGGGGAAATCTAAAGTGACTGCATGGATGTCAGACAGAAAGGACGTTAACACAAAAAGCGTCATTAAACAGAAAGAGGGATATTTCACAGCAATAAAAAGGCCAACATTGGGGAAGCCGGGGTGTCTCAGTGGGTTAAGTGCTCACTTTGCAGCCCCGGGGACCAAGGATCGAATCCCGGCCCCGGCCCGTGAGGACCCACATGCTGAGCTGGGAGCTCCCCCAGTTCAGTTCTCACCGGGGTGAGACCCCGGCCCAGTCCCTGCCCTGTGCAGCCCCGCCCACCTGTGGAATGAAACTATGTGGAAAAACCAATGATGTGCAACTATGGAGACTGCTCTGGGCCCTCCCCCTTCTCTCTGTCTCTGTCTCTGTATCTCTGTCTCTCTCTGTCAAAAACAATAAATAAACCTTTAAAAAAAAAAAGGCGAACCCGTCAGGCCGACGTAACAGTGACACACACGTGTGCACCTAACGACCGGGCTCTGAAGTACAGAAAGCGAGCACGGGCGGGACAAAGGCGAAGACGGTGCGGCGGTCACGGCTGTAGGTGGCGCTGCCCGGCTTTCCATCGTGGGCGGAACCGCCAGGCAGAAGGTCTCCGGGAAACGCAGGACCTGAAGCCACCAGCCCCACGGAGGGTGCAGAAACGGCCGCATGCCCGCATGCGGGACGCGCCGGGCGGCCCGGCGCCCGAGGCTGGGGGCGTGGGGAGGCCGCACACCAGGAGCCCCGCTGAGCGGGGTGGCCCCGACCCTGCTGCCCCCCGGGCCCGGGGCGCGTGTCCAGGGAGGGGTGTCGGCCTGCCTGGGGTTCCGGGTGCGGGGCTGCGCTTGGAGTCGCCCGTGTGCGCTTCTGTGACGGGGACACGGGTGACTCCCAAGTCAGGGCGCAAAACCCGTGGCTCAGAGGACCAGGCGCTGACAGTGTGACCCAGGGGGCCCCCCGTGTCTCAGCTCCAGCCCCCCGGGGGGCCCCTTACGCGCCTCAGCGCTCAGGCCCCGCCGCCTCGGTTCCGCCCCGCGCCCCCTTCCAGGCGCCTCCGGGGAGCGGGGCCCCCACCGCGCGGCGGGGCTCCGGGCTCCCGCGAGCGCGTGTTCGCGGGGCCGCGGGGGGCGCAGGGCGGGCGGGCAGCCCCGGGCCAGGGGCGCGGCCGGCGGGGACCCCGCGCCTCGGGCCCCCCCGGCCGGGCCCGGCCGCCGCCAGCGCCGCGTCTCCGTGGCCGTTACGGACCCGCGACCCCCGCGCGCAGGGCGGGCTGTGCCGCGCGCGCCCCGGGGCCCGGGAGCCGGCCGCTTCTCGGGCGTATTCGCCCCAATAACGCTCAGAACCTAAAAATAGTCTTGTTTTCTGCCCTCAGCTCCTTTTAACTCCGTTAGTCATCGCCGGCTCCCAAAATAAAGCCCGCGGGACGTCTCTCCCAGGGGCGGCGGGAAGCGGGGCGCGCGGGGCCCGGGCCGGACACGGGGGCGCGCGGGCCGCCGCCTCCGGGGCTCCCTGCGCCCTGGCGCGCGGCCACCGTGGCCGCGGCAACGGCATTAAACACGGGGAAACAGCCGGGGATTCCGTCACCGGGCGGGGGAGCAGGAGCGCCGCCAGGACAGGCGCTTGGGGGACCGAGGGAGACGTACTTATTGGGGGGCCCGGCCCCGCGCTCCCGCAGGCGCCCCCGGCGCGTGTGGACGCGCACGGGGGGCGGGCGGCACCAGCGGGGACCCCCCAGCACCCCCCCAGCGCGTCCTGGGCCGGGATGGGGGGGAGGGGAGGGGAGGGCGGAAACTCTCCCGGCGGCGGGAGGGGGCGGGAAACGGAAACTCCGCGGGCGCGACGCTGGCACCGGGGCCGGGGAGCCGGGGACGCCCGGACTCGGCAGGGACCCCGTGGGGGGGGGGCGCCCCCGGGCGGCCTCGCGGGGTCCCCGCCCCCTACGCCCCCCCGGGGGTCCCCGCCCCGCGCGCCACCCCCGGGGGTCCCCGCCCCGCGCGCCACCCCCGGGGGTCCCCATCTCCTACGCCACCTCCCGGGGGTCCCCGCCCCCTACGCCCCCCCGGGGGTCCCCATCTCCTACGCCACCTCCCGGGGGTCCCCGCCCCGTGCGCCCCCCCGGGGGTCCCCATCTCCTACGCCACCTCCCGGGGGTCCCCGCCCCGTGCGCCCCCCCGGGGGTCCCCATCTCCTACGCCACCTCCCGGGGGTCCCCGCCCCGCGCGCCACCCCCGGGGGTCAGTGACCCCTGAGAAGTGCTGGGACCCCCGCCCCCAGGGGCAGGAGCGGGGTCGGCCCTGTCGCGGGGGCACCTTCCCGGCCTTCACTGTCGCCCCCGGGCAGCCGGCGGGACCCCCGCCCCCCGAGTGCGCCCGAGTCCCGGGCCCGGACCGCCTGGGGGCCCCGCCGGCTGCCGCACGAGGCCGCGCGCGGGCTTTACGCCCCGACGTTCCCTCCGAGGCCGGCGGGACCCCGCGGCCCCGCGTGGGCGCTGAGCCCCGGCTCCCGGACGCGCCCGGGAAACGCCCGAGACCCGCCCCGCGGGGCGGCCCGGGAGCCCGGGGCGCGGCCTCGACGGAACCGGGCGGCCGTCCGCGCAGGGCCCGCGCCCGGCGCGCCATGTGTTAGCCATTTGGCGGCGCGGGAGTTCCCTCCCGGGGCGGCCGGCGGGCGCGCCTCCCCGACTTCCCGCGGCGGGGACGCCGGGGTTACATAATGGCTTCCGCCTGCGCGCCCGGGGCGCCCGGCCCGGCCCCCCGCGCCCCGGGCCCCGCGCCCCGGCCCGGCCCCCCGCGCCCCGGGCCCCGCGCCCCGGCCCGGCCCCCCGCGCCCCGCGCCCCGGCCCGGCCCCCCGCGCCCCGCGCCCCGGCCCGGCCCCCCGCGCCCCGGGCCCCGCGCCCCGGCCCGGCCCCCCGCGCCCCGCGGGCACCCCCGCGCCCCGGCCCGGCCCCCGCGCCCCGCGGGCACCCCCGCGCCCCGGCCCGGCCCCCGCGCCCCTGCCCGGCGCCCCGCGCCCCGCGCCCCGCGGGCACCCCCGCGCCCCGGCCCGGCCCCCGCGCCCCGCGGGCACCCCCGCGCCCCGGCCCGGCCCCCGCCCCCCGCGCCCCGCGGGCACCCCCGCGCCCCGGGCCCCGCGCCGGCCCCGGAGGGCGGGCGGGCGGGGGGTGATGTCACGGCCGGGCGGGCGGGGGCGCGGGCGCGGCCGGGCGCCGGGAGGCGGGGGAGGTGTTTTCCAGCTTTAAAAAGGCAGGAGGCGGCGCGCGGCCCTGCGTCAGAGCGAGGCTGCCGGCTCCGGACTCGCCGGCTCCGTCCCCGCGGCCGGGCACCGGGGGCACCCGGGCAAGGGCGCGCCCCGCCGGCCCCGCCGGCCCACTCCGGCCCCCGCCGCCCCGGAGCCCGCGGCCCCCGCCGCCCCCGCCGCCCCCGCCGCCCCCGCGCCGCGTGGATGCCAAGGACCGGCCCCCCGGCCCCGTCCAAGTTTCCACTCGGCGCCCCGGCTGCAGCCCGCGGGAGCGGAGGGACCCGGGCGCCCGCGCCGCCCGCCGGCGGCACCATGAAGTCCGCGGAGGAAGGTGAGCCCGCGCGGCCGCGCCCCCCAGCCCCCCACGCGGCGCCTCGGACCCCCCGCCGGGGCGACCCCCGCCGCGCGCCCCGCGGGGTCCCCGCCTGGGCAGGGGGTCCCCCTGGTGCTTCCCCGGAGCCGCCCGGTCCCGCGCGCCTTCGTGCCAATCGGTGTCTCCTCTCCTCTGGCGCTGGGCGCGCGTCGGCCTCGGCCAAGCGGGGCGAGGTCAGGCCCGTCACAGCCGCGGAGGACACTTCGGGGGTGAAGTTTTTTTGGGGGGAACAAAGGGTGGCCTGGCTTCCTCCCCCGTGGGGCGAGGGCACCGTGTGGCTCCGAAGACCAGGGCGACTGTGCCAGGTGTGGGCGCCGTGCCCCTCCACCAGCGCGCCCTGGAGCTCCGCTCGCCGCCTCCGGACCGGGAGGCGCCCCGCGGCCGGTCGGGCTGGGGGCGGGGGGCGCGGGACCGGGAGGCGCCCCGCGGCCGGTCGGGCTGGGGGTGGGGGGCGCGGGACCGGGAGGCGCCCCAACGCGCTGCCTGAGTCCCGCTTCCACTCCGAGCCCTCCCGCAGCCCTAGAGACGCGGGCCCCCGGCCGCAGGGAACCGCTGCGGGCGCTGTGGACACGGGCGGGCACGGGGTGGCTGCGTGTGCTGGGACCCCCCCACTGACGAAGCCGCGCGCCCTCCCCCCGGGGCGGCCCCGCAGGTGTCGGGCACAGGCTGCGAGGAGATCCCCAGGGCGAGTGCACAAGGAGCGGGGCGACACCTCCAGCCGCCCCGTCCGTGCCAACGCGGTTCGTCTAAGTTAGAGAAAGGTGACGGGCCCGCACACGGTACCGGGCACGGGCAGACGCTGACGGACCCGCACACGGCACCGGGCAGGGGCAGGCGCTGACGGGCCGGCACACGGTACCGGGCAGGGGCAGGCGCTGACGGGCCGGCACACGGTACCGGGCAGGGGCAGGCGCTGACGGGCCGGCACACGGTACCGGGCAGGGGCAGGCGCTGACGGGCCCGCACACGGTACCGGGCACGGGCAGGCGCTGACGGACCCGCACACGGTACCGGGCACGGGCAGACGCTGACGGACCCGCACACGGCACCGGGCAGGGGCAGGCGCTGACGGGCCGGCACACGGTACCGGGCAGGGGCAGGCGCTGACGGGCCGGCACACGGTACCGGGCAGAGGCAGACGCTGACGACCCGCACACGGTACCAGGCACAGGCAGACGCTGATGACCCGCACACAGTACCGGGCAGGGGCAGACGCTGACGGACCTGCACACGGCACCGGGCAGGGGCAGGCGCTGACGGACCCGCACACGGTACCGGGCAGAGGCAGACGCTGACGACCCGCACACGGTACCAGGCACAGGCAGACGCTGATGACCCGCACACAGTACCGGGCAGGGGCAGACGCTGACGGACCTGCACACGGCACCGGGCAGGGGCAGACGCTGACGGACCTGCACACGGTACCGGGCAGGGGCAGGCGCTGACGACCCGCACACGGTACCGGGCAGGGGCAGGCGCTGACAGGCCCACACACGGTACCGGGCAGGGGCAGGCGCTGACGGGCCGGCACACGGTACCGGGCAGAGGCAGGCACTGACGGGCCAGCACACGGTACCGGGCACGGGCAGACGCTGACGGACCCGCACACGGTACCGGGCACAGGCAGACGCTGATGGACCCGCACACGGTACCGGGCACAGGCAGACGCACGAGGAGAGCCAGGAAGTGCGGCCCCGTAGCCACCGCGAGGCCCGCGGGCCTCACAGCCGTGCTGGGGACCCCCGGCCGCCCGTCCCCGCTCCGGGCGCGGGGGTCAGCGTTATGGGACCTGCTGCCTGAGTTACTTTCTTCGGGAAGGAAGGAAGGAAGGCGGGACCTGCGCTTCCCACCGCGTCCTCCCCGTTGGGACGACGTCCGGGTGTCGCCATCGGGTCGTGGTTGCAGAAGCAGACGCCCTAAGTGACGCTTTGATCCCCCCGAGGCTGCTCGTCCCTGCATTAGGGGGAAGCTCCGCAGGCCTTTCGGCTCGGGGGTTTTTTTTGCGCGTGGATAGTCCGGGGTCCCTCCCTCAGGAGAGTGTCTCTGACCAGAGGAAAGCCCGTCTGTGCGGCCGGGGCGAGATGCATGTAGAACGTGGCCGCTAAAGGCCGCGCCAGGTGCGCACAGGTAACGGGCGCGTTTTGTAAGGACGACGGAACCGGGCTGCCCGGAAAGCCCCGCCGTCGTGTGGGGTGCACACAGGCCCGGGGCCCGCGCCCCGGAGGCCGGGGGACGGGGCCTGGGTGCAGCCCTGCCCTCCCCAGGCTCCTGAGCCCCGGGCGGAACGCGGGGAAGCGCCGGCCTGTAGGTGGCCGCGCGCCCACCCGGGCACAGCATGGCCCCCGGGGCTCCCGCCACGGAACAAAGCCCGCCTGTTCTCGCGCCACCGAGCTGCGCCGCCTGGTTTCCTAATCCAGATTAGAGGCGGCGCCGGCGCCCGGCTGTCACGCCCGCAGCGCTGCGCCCGGGACACCCGCAGCCCCCGGAGCAGCCGCCCGCTGAAGGCGCACGTGCAGGGGGCGTGCGAGGCCGGGTCTGGAGCCCGGCGGGGGCCGCTGGCCGCGGGCACAGCAGCCCCGGACCCCGCGCGGCCCGGCGCGCACGGAGGCCCGGCCTCCCCGGGGGCGGCGGGCACAGCAGCCCCGGGACCCCGCGCGGCCCGGCGCGCACGGAGGCCCGGCCTCCCCGGGGGCGGCGGGCACAGCAGCCCCGGGACCCCGCGCGGCCCGGCGCGCACGGAGGCCCGGCCTCCCCGGGGGCGGCGGGGACAAACGTGTCCGCGCACACAGACGACCAGGGCTGTTATTTGCGCGGGGATTGTTCGCGGGGGGTGAGAAGGAGGCTGAAGTGTAAAATAAAAATAATAATAATCACGCAAAAGTCACAAAATGAGACGTGGCGGCTTCTCAACCGAACGCAGAGCTTGCATTTGCCTGCAGGTCAGCAGAAAAGGCGAAGGAAAACACAACAACCCTCCAACGTGCGACTATTATTAGAAACTAAATCAGGCCAAAGTGAACTATAGTTTCTCGCTGGAGAAAACCAGCCCCTTTTGCAAAGGGTCCCGGCGGCCAGGCGGCCGGGCCGGGGGCGGCGATGCCCGGGGCAGGGCGAGGGCGCGCGGGGCTCAGTCCCCGGCCCTGTCGCCCTGTCGCCATTCCAGGTGTTGGTGTTAAACGCGGTGCGAGGACCCAGGGGACCCCGAGCGCAAACCACCGGGAGGAAAGGGGCGACAGGCGGAGCCCAGCGGCCTCGCTTTGTGCAGGAAGCCGGCCCCCGGCGCGCAGCCCGGCCGCCCGGGGGGCCTTGGAGCCGCCCCTGGAGGGACCGGGGGGGGGGGACCCCCGAGCGCGCGCGGGGCCGTCGGAGGTCGGGGGCGGAGGGGCGCGCGGCGCACCCAGCCCCCCGGGCACCCCCGGGGACGCCTGGCGCCGGGGGGCCGGGCAGCAGCGCCGCCGCGCCCGTTGCGCGCCCGCAGCCGGCCGGGGAGCAGCGCCCCTCCGCCAGCCCCGCCGTCGCGGCCGCTTAGCAGACACTTCGGGGCGCACTCAGGGGGCCGGGGGGCCCCGGCGGGGCCATGCGGGGGGCTCCGGGGCGGGCCCGCGGCGTGCGCCCCGGCCGCCGGGCGCTCACTTGGGACTCGGAAGCCACGGCGGCGCGCGCTTGTTTGTGTGAACCCGGAAACGGCGGGGGAGGGGCGCGGCGGGCGCGGGAGTCAC
Source organism: Craseonycteris thonglongyai (assembly GCA_004027555.1). Lineage (NCBI taxonomy): Eukaryota > Metazoa > Chordata > Mammalia > Chiroptera > Craseonycteridae > Craseonycteris > Craseonycteris thonglongyai. Next base: position 38,460 of record PVKE010008091.1, on the reverse strand, counting down.
GTTACCCGGGGACGCGGGCCGAGCGCAGGGCGCAGGGCGCAGCCGAGCCGGGCCGGCGACCACAGGTGCCCGCGGCCGGGGACCCCGCGCCCCGGCCCCGCGCCCCGGCCCGACATGACGGGGCTGGAGGACCCGGAGTTCGACTTCGATTTTCTCTTCGAGTTTAACCAGAGCGACGAGGGCGCCGCCGCGGCCGCCCCAGGTGGGTCCGCGGAGGGGACTGGGGTGCAGGGGGCGCGCGCAGGGCCCGGGCGTTCGGGGTGCAAGATCGGGGGTGCAGGGTGCAGGGGTGGAGAGTCCCGGGTTTCGGGCCAGGGGCGGAGGCTCCGGTAGTTGGGGTGCCAGGTCGGGGGGTACAGGGTGCAGGGGTCGGGCCGGGTGCGCGCGGAAGGGACCCCCGCCCCCCTCCGTCACCTCGTGCGCCCCCCACCCCAGTCCCGCCCGGTTCAGGGGCGCAGCGCCCAGCGCTCGGGGACACGGGGCGGAGGGAAAACAGGTCAAGTTTAACGGCGAGGTGGGCGGGGAGGCCCCCGCCAGGCCGCTGGGGTCCGGGTGCCCGGGGCGCCCAGCTCGGGGGCCCCCGCGGCGCCTGGCGTGAGGTGGCATCAGGTCCCCGCCGGTGGGTCACGCCGGTGCCGCGGGGGCCCCCGCTGTTGGCCAACGTGCGGCGCACGTCAGGGGACTGAGCGTCCAAGGCCGCGACTTGGCCACTGCGCGGGGACAGGTGCTGAGTGGCCGCTGCCAGGGGCCGGGGCCGGGGCCCCCCATCTGTCCCTGCCGCTCCCGGTGCCCCGAGCCCCTCCCAGGAGGACGTTAAAGTGGCAGCAGCCCCCGCGGGAGGGGGCTTTTCCTTCTTCCACTTTCTCTTCTTTGTCAAAACGAAGGCCCCGCCACCCCGGGGCGGTCGGTCGGGAACAGGGTCAGAGCCGCCGGAAGTCACAGTGCTCTTGGGGCACAAGAGCACCGGGCGGCTGGGTGGAGGGGCCCAGGGACACCTGCTGCCCGGCCCTCAGGCCGGGGGCCTTCCCGTCCGTGGGGCGCCGGGGCCGCGGGGCTGCGTGCTGGGCACCCACACGCGTTTTTGCAGCGATGGTGTAACGGTCTCCCGATCGTTCACCTCCCCGCGTGTGTGTGAAAGCTGCAACGCCCTGTTCATTTCCAAAAAGTAAGTGTTCCCACCAGACCGGGCTGCCGGGTCTCTGTGACCGGCACCCCCATACCCCCAACCATCACCCCATCTTCTTCTGGGGCCAGGGGTCCCAGGCCCCTGGGGTCACGGGAGCCCAGGCCGCGCAGGGAGAGAACGGGGCGGCCCGGCGCTTCCTGGTTGTCTGGGCACAGGGGCTCAGCCCCTTTTCCGCTCCTTTACGAAGCGTGCCCTGCCTGTGGTGGGAGAGCCGGGCGGCCCCTGAGCCACCTGGGGTCTCGGGGACACGCCCTGTGTCCTCGGGGTGCTGCAGGGGTGCCTGTCTGCACCGCTGGGGCAGGTTCTCTGTGGCCCCCTGGTCGGGGGGCTCCTGGAGTCGGGTCCCCCACCCGCCTCCTTGCACGTCTGCCCTGATCAGCGGCCAGGAGCTGAGGGACGTTCTCAAGGCTGCTTTTCGGCATCTCTGCTCAGTGGGTGCCCCACCCCACCTCCGGGGATGAGTGACAGGTGGGGTGTCCAGTCTTTGGGCTCCCACGGGCTGCGCTGGAGGAAGGAGAATGACCTTGGGCCGCACACAAAATACACAGACACTGACGATAGCTGATGAGCTAAAAAAAAAGTGCCAAACACCATGTTTTACGAACTTGGGCCACTTTGAAAGCCGTCCGGTGCCGCAGGTTGGATGTGCCTGAGTTAGAGCCCCTCGCGGGGATCTAGCAGGCGCCAGGCTTTGGGGGGGGGAGCCCCATGCTGCTGGGGAGCTCTGGGCCGGCCAGGCCGGTGTCCCGTGTGGGGAAGGAGGTGAGGAAAACAGGCCTTGTTACAGGATTTTTGTGGGTGCTTCTCTTTAAAGTGTTTTTAGAGCGATTTGGGGGGTCACAGCGAAGTTGAGGGAAGGTATAGCTTCCCCTGCACACCCCGCAGGCTCCCCCATCACCAGCGTTCCCCACCTGCGGGGCGTTTGTTACACGGTCACCCCCGTCCACCGGGCTCTGTCGTCCTGTCTGTGGGTTTGGATAAGTGGGGAAGAATGGCGTTCACCGTGATGGTGTGATAGACGCCGGCTTCAGCTCCCCAACATCCGTGCCCCCCGCTCAGCCCTGCACCCCCAAACCCGCAGGCCCTGGTCCTTGACGGTGCCCACAGCGCTGCCTTCCGGCAGAACGCTGGGGAGCTTTCCAGACGGGCCCTCTGGGCCTTGTCAGCTCCTCTCTCCCCACGGCCGATGGACCACAGCTCACCCGTCACCCCTGACGGCCATCATGGCCGCTTCCAGGGCGGGTGACGATGAGCAAGGCCCTGGCTTTGTGTTAGGAATTTTTACGTGCCATGACATGTTAAATTATTAGGTCGTCACGTTAGGTGGTTACGTTAGCTGCGTCAGGTGGCTTCTGGGCTGACCTGGGTATAAACGAGTGAGTGAGGGGCCGACGTGGCGGCCGGTGGTGGAGCTGGGTGACAGGCAGCCTTAGCGAGGACGCCGCACACGGGAACGGACACTGTGTGGCGATGGCCAGACACGTGGGCGTTCATCTCTGTCACGGTTTCTTCTGACCTGAGAGGGGCGTGCTTGCCGTCCCAGCCCCCGGTCCGTGGATGGCTTGACCCTGTGTCCACCTTGTCACTCGGGCCACCTCTCGCGCTCTCTGGGTGTGTGGCACCGGCGGGGCTCCGTTCTTACCTGGCGCTTCTTGGGAGGGGCTGGGTCTGGGGTCCGTGGTCCCCACAGGACCCCGCGGGTCCACGTGGACAGTCGGTCGCCGTTGGCTGGGAGAAAGCAAAGAACGTTGCAGCGAATGTGCGCTGGGCCGGCGGGCGAGCGGGTTGCACTGGCCGCCCGCCCCGGGCTTCTAGCCGGCGCGGGGCTTCCCGGGGCGGAGAGAGGCGGCCTGGGCAGGGGCCCCCGGCTCCGCTCAGGAAATAGCTGCCGCGCTGTCAGCTGGGCGCGGGTGGGGCCTGCTCCGCCGGGCTCCTGTTTGCTCAGTTATTTTGGCCACAGCCCCACCGCTGCCAGAACCGTCACCCTGGCAACTTGGGAGGAACTTGGCCGGGCGGCCGGGCCTGCCGGGGCCTCCCAGCAGCGGGGCCGCCCCGGGGCCTCCGTTTGGCTGGCTTCCCCCCCGCCACGCCGGAAGGGACGTCTCAGAGGCATTTTGGTTCCCAAGCCCCCGTCTCGCTGTAGGGAGGGTGCCGTGAGAGGCAGGCCCCTGCAGGGAGGCCTGGGGAGGGGCCCGGAGCCGGAACCTTCCAGGGTTCAGGACCAGCGCTGGGTCTTTAATGTGCATGTCCCCAAGGTGCAGGGACGTGTCCGTCAAGGACGGTCACGTGTGAGCAGGACACTTGAACCCTGCGTTCTGTTAGAGGACGGCCGGTTTGCTGTTCACTTCCTAACACGGGGAGACCTAGGACGGCCCAGCCGCGTGGGGCCCGGGGCCCGGGTCGGGGGTGGGCTGGGGGCTGCTGCACAAGCCCCTTGAAGGGCCCGGCGCTCAGCAACGGCCGGTCACCGCGTCGCAGCGAGGCTGTCCCGCCGTCCGTACCCTCCCCCTCCAGCTGCAGGGACCACGCCCTGGGAGGCCCCTGTCACCCCCGCTCGGGGTCCTGGGCAGTGAGCGGGCTGCGGTTCGGTTCGGTTTCTGCCACCTGCAGTTATACCCTTGCGTGTGGGCACCGGCCCATGGCATGCCTTCAGCGCTGTCTGTGTCTTCACGTCCTGAGGTTCAGTCCCAGCACACGGGAAACGCAATGGCCTTTAAAGTGAACCATCTAAGCCGTCGCGTGTGTCTCGGGAGGTCGTGAGCGATCAGCGGCTGGGTAGCGATCAGCGGCTGGGTAGCGAGCGGCAGGAGGGGCGGTTCTGTTCCTAACGGCCACTTGGCCGACCCGCGGGCTGACCGGGAGCTCCGCGCCGCCGTCCCGGGCCGCACAGCTGTCAGGGCTGTGAGGGGCGGCCATGACCTAGGGTGGCTGGCCTGCCGGTCAGAGCCGGGCCGGAGGCTGTGGGCCTGAACAGAAGGCACGGCCAGCGCTTCTGTGGTGCTTGTTCAGAAAGAAGAGCATTGCGTGGTTCTGAATTAAATGATGTCTCAGGGTGAGACAAGTAATCCTGACCCCCTGAGTTTGCTGAGCGGAGACTTGGCGGTGGGTGCAGCTCCGCCCAGGAGCTGAGCGCGCCCCCCACTGGTGCCCGGTGCCCCCCGGAGTGCCTGGCACAGCGCTGAGGGTGCAGGTAGCCAAGGATGAGAGAGGAAGGGTGGGCAGTGCAGGTGTGCACACACGGGCTTTTATCAGCTGCATTGTCTGAACCGCTTTGCATGAGCTCTCCGTGGAATTTGCTTAGACTCGCACTGTCTGTGTGCTCACCTGCCCTGTGGGGAAGGAGCGCTCCGTGGCAGACGGCCAAAGGTCCCCGGGAACGTGACACTCGGGGGGCCGTGAGCTCTTCCGGCTCCTGATGGGCCGTGAGTCCGCCCCATCGTCTCGGGACTGCGCAGAAAGCACGGAGAATATTTTCATTCCATGTAAATGTGATCCCTTTGAATAGTTAAATAATTCAGATTTGAATAAGGGTTTAGGCTGGCAATTAAACCAAATGGCATGGAGCCGGGAGGGCGTGGTGGGGGAGGGACGGGGCCCCCCCACCGGGCACAGGGACCTGTCCCCACAGGCCGGGCCCCCTGCCCCGTTGTGTTTTCGCTCTAAGGAGAATTTCGCCATCTGCTCGGTGGCATGTTTATGGTCAGGTGCAGGCTTTCGAGGCGCGCGTTTCGTAATCTGTCTAATTAAGGAGTCGTGCTTAGGTGAGCCTTCTTGTTTGCTAATAATAATAAAGGCTCTGTGTTTTTTTTTCTCTTCCTTGTTGAATCATGATTATTGACAGATTTTGCTTTAGATAAAGGCCCCTTCTGGAATGTTCTGGCTGTCAGTGGGGTGCTGCCCTGGCCCCTCCCATGGTCCAGGCCTTTGCCACACCGCCCCCCCAAGACTCTTGTCAGACCCCTCACTCTGCCCCCCTCCCCCAGGGCCTCCCGGGGGCGGGGCCTGTGGGTGGCGGGTGGGGAGGCCCCAGATGTGTCTGCTAATTGCTGGGAGGTTCTTAAGTTCTCCGAATTCCCTTCCTGCCAGCGTTCACCTGTGGGATCGGCTGCCTCTTAAAGTAGCCGTAGATGCACACAGCGTTCTGCTAAAGGAAAAGCTGTATTAAAGTTGTCATACAGCGGTGACTGTCAGCGTCCAGACACTCCTGATGACGGCAAACCAGTGCTCGAGCCGCGGTGACCAAAGCGTCCAGTTGTATCGCTGTGCGTGCCGTTTCCATTGACCGTGCATCTCACACTTACCGTATCACAAATGTGTGCAGTTGTTAGGTGTGTGGAGGTTCTGCTGCACACTCATGCCTCCATTGTCGTCGTACTTCCGCGACGTTCCCGAATCTCAGATACCACTTGCAAATGGTCTGGTGCTCCAACGACAACCGTGCTTCGGCCGCTGTCTTTGACGGCCCTGCCAGTCGCATGGTGACGCTAGCGTTCCTTTGATGGACACCGTGATTTTTGAGCGAATGTCGTACCAACCGATGTATCGTTTGGTTGCACACTTGCTTGTTAGCGTTGTGCGTGGTGATCATTTAATCATCGTCGTCGTCAGGTAGCACCAGGCGCTGCTTTGCACACCCGCCCCTCGGCCCTGCTGGTGGTCAGGCTGGCTGACGTCTGGCCGGCCTGTGTCCCGCGGGCACTGTGACTGGGCACCTGCCGGCCTCGGGGACACGGGCGCGCTTTCTCTACCCGGCAGCGCCGGTTGGAGAGGCTGGGGAGGTGCTGGGCCGGCCACGGTGAACGGGAACGCACAGTGGCCCACGCCAGCGTGTACGCGGCGACGAGGAAACGCGTGTCAGCCCAGCTGCACCTTCCAGGCTTCTTGTAGAGACACGCCGAGCCGTGGGCGCGAGTCCCGGGCGCTGCCCGCCTTCCGTGGGGCGCTCGCGGCCCCTGCTGGGTCCTTCCGGACGGCGTCCCCGCCCGGCCGCCTCCGTGGTGTCTCACGGCCGGGGCCGGGGTGGGGGCTGAGGGCCGCCGCGCCCACACCTGGCCCCGCGGTCACCCGGGCGCGGGGCCTGCGCCGCCTGCAGCCCCCGTGCCGCCGCCTGGGGGGCCCCGGGCCTCCCTCCGGAAGGGCCTTTGCAGGGACATTAGCCGCCTGGTGTACGGGTCCGATTCTGCTGCGTCGGCGGGGGAGGGAGCCGGTGGGAGCCGGGCTCGCCGTCGGCGTCGGGGACGCGGGCACTCTGGGCTCGCCGTCAGTATCGGGCACGCCGTCGGCGTCGGGGACGCAGGGTCGGCGTCGGGGACGCGGGGTCAGCGTCAGGGACGCAGGGTCAGCGTCAGGGACGCAGGGTCAGCGTCGGGGATGTGGGCACGCCATCAGCGTCAGGGACGCGGGGTCAGCATCAGGGATGAGGACGCGGGGTCAGCATCGGGGACACAGGGTCAGCGTCAGGGACGTGGGCACGCTGTCAGCGTCAGGGACGTGGGCACGCCGTCAGCGTCGGGGACGCAGGGTCAGCGTCGGGGACGTGGGCACGCCGTCAGCGTCAGGGACGCGGGGTCAGCATCAGGGGTGAGGACACGGGGTCAGCATCGGGGACGCAGGGTCAGCGTCTGGGACGTGGGCACGCTGTCAGCGTCGGGGACGCGGGGTCAGCGTCGGGGACATGGGCATGCCAGCATCAGGGACGCGGGGTCAGCATCAGGGGTGAGGACGCGGGGTCAGCGTCGGGGACGCGGGGTCAGCGTCGGGGACGCGGGGTCAGCGTCGGGGACGTGGGCACGCTGTCCCGCCGCCATAGGCCTCGCCTGCTGCCCGGGGACGTGACGTGAAGGCCTCGCGCGTGTCCCACTGTCCTGCTGGTCCTCGGGGTGCAGGGCCGCAGACGCAGAGGCGCAGGGGCCGGAGGCTCCCAGGACAGCGGCGCGGGGACTGTTCGTTCGGGGTAGGAGCCCCCGGGCGCACTCCGGCCCCGGGGATACGCACGCCTGCTGCCCCGGCGCCTGAACCCTCTCCGTCGCCGTTCTGTTCTCTCTCTCTTGTCACGGCGGTGTCCCCCGGGGGCATTTTGGCACGTGGCACCGGTTCTGAGCATCTGGAACACTCACTGCTGCTCTCCCCACCAAGCCCCGCCAAGCCCGGGCCGCAGGGGGCTCCCGGAGCCCGCCACCCTGGGGACCAAACGGCCTTGTGAGGGTGGGCGCGGGGCGTGGGGCTGAGAAAGCCCGAGCTGCTGGGTAGCCCGGACCCTGAAAGGCTGGGTCCCCGCCCAGTGCGGTGACCGCTTCGGGGAGGGGGCTCCAGCCTTCCCGTTAGTCAGTGAGCACCGTGAGGTGCGAACCAGCCCCCGAGACCCGGGCAGCCTGGCGACCGTCCTCCCGCCCGTGCACTGGCCGCGGCGGGTCGGGTTTCCGAGCGCGCATTTCCATTATTTAGAGGCCCGGGTATCATCACACACCCGGCAGGGCAGCGAGCAGCCCAGACGTCAGGAGCAGGCCCTCAACCTGGAAATCCCTGAGCGGCGCCTCCCCGATAAGCGTTAGTTGCACTCGTCATGATTTTTAGAATATCGCTTGTTGAGGCTGTAGTTTACGGATAATGATTATTAAACGTAGATCTGCATCTTTGTCGCCAGCTTTGTTTTTCTAAGGGATGTGTAGGTCACAAGCCACCATCACCCTTTCCAGGAGAGAAACCCCAGAATCTGTGTTTCTGATCACTCCTGAGGTATTTCCAACGCAGCTGGCGACGGGGGTGGCTGGACGGTGATCAGCCGGCCAGAGCTCTTTAAATGTGCGGATCTCTACATGGATCCCACCTCCACCCACCCACCCACCCGTCTGCTACACACATCGGGCCCTGTACATGCCAGGCCTCGTCCTAGTGCAGACTGCAGTAACCAGAGCAGACGGGCCGGCGAGCAGTCTTGCCGGCAGGACCTCAGTCCTAGCAGAAGAGGAGGTGCACGGCATGACGACACGTGTTCAGGAGTACTGGGGACGAGGGAGGAGCATGGGGCTAGGGGACCGGTGTCACACGACGGTTGGGAGGCAGCTTTTGAGTAGAGAGCAGAGGAAGGCAAGCAAGGAGACAGTGGGCGGCTCTGGGAGGGTGTGGGGTTCGGTTGTGGGGCCCAGGTGTGGGGTGCAGGCGGCACATGTGGGCAAGCCTGAGTGTGGGGAGTGGACATGCAGAGGAGGGGGACCCAGGGACCATGCTGTCAGGACCCAGCTGGGTTGATTCTGAGCCGGTTTGGGGCCGTTGGGGCTACATGGGCAGCAGCCCACGCCTGGGGGAGACGCTGGTTCTGGGTGCGGGGGCCACTAGGCGGTGGGTCTGTGTGTCAAGGACAAGCCCTCACGCCGCCTCCTGTTTTTTCCCTCCTAGAACACTACAGTTATGCGTCCTCCAACATCAGCCCCGGCCTGTCGCTGTCCACGGCGCACCCCGTGCTGCCTGCTCCCTGCCACAACCTGCAGACGGCGGCGCCGGGTATATCGGCGGTGGCGGCTGCGGGCCACCCCTCGGGGTATGGCCCAACTATGGATGGCGGGCCCTCGGGCTACTTCCTGTCGTCCGGCCCAGTGAGGCCGGGCGGGGCCCTGGCCCTGGAGAGCCCCCGCATCGAGATCACCTCGTACCTGGGGCTGCACCATGGCGGCGGCAGCCAGTTCTTCCATGACGTGGAGGCGGAGGACGTGCTGCCCGGCGCCAAGCGGCCCCCGGCCACGGCCACCCTGAACCTGCCCAACCTGGAGGCCTACCGCGACCCCTCCTGCCTGAGCCCAGCCAGCAGCCTCTCCTCCCGGAGCTGCAACTCCGAGGCCTCGTCCTACGAGTCCAACTACTCGTACCCGTACGCCTCCCCCCAGACGTCCCCGTGGCAGTCCCCCTGCGTGTCCCCCAAGACCACGGACGCCGAGGATGGCTTCCCCCGTGGCCTGGGGGCCTGCAGCCTGCTGGGCTCCCCGAGACACTCGCCTTCCACCTCGCCCCGCACCAGCGTCACGGAGGAGAGCTGGCTGGGCGCGCAGTCCTCCCGGCCGGCCTCCCCCTGCAACAAGCGCAAGTACGGCCTCAACGGGCGGCAGCTGTCCTGCTCCCCACACCCCTCGCCCACGCCCTCGCCGCACAGCTCGCCGCGCGTCAGCGTCACCGACGACACGTGGCTCGGCAACACCACGCAGTACACCAGCTCCGCCATCGTGGCTGCCATCAACGCCCTGAGCACCGACGGCAGCCTGGAGCTGGGCGAGGGCGTGCCCATCAAGGCCCGCAAGACGGCGCTGGACCACGCGCCCTCTGTGGCGCTCAAGGTGGAGCCGGCGGGCGACGAGCTGGGCGCGACGCCGCCACCCTCCGCAGAGTTCCCGCCTGAGGAGTTCCCGTCCTTCCAGCACATCCGCAAGGGCGCCTTCTGCGACCAGTACCTGTCGGTGCCGCAGCCCCCATACCCGTGGGCCCGGCCTCGGTCCCCAACGTCCTTCGCCAGGTGAGCGGCTGCGGGGGGTGGGGGTGGGCAGCGGCCCCGGGCGTCCTTCTGCAGCCCCGACGGTGACACAGCGGCTGCCCTCGGCTGCCCACGGTCGGCGTCCCGTGTGTTCAGGAGTGCCGCCCCTCCTCTGCCTTCCTGGTCCCGTGGCGCTGTCCCTGCGGGTCCCTTCACGTGAGGGCCAAGCCCCGGTCTCCCCCTAATTACCTCTTTTTTTTTTAAAGATTTGTTTTGTTGTTTTTGACAGAGAGAGATAGACAGACAGAGAAGGGGGAGGGCCCAGAGCCGTCTCCATAGTTGTACATCATCAGTTTTCAACATGGTTTTGTTCCACACAGGTGGGCGGGGGCTGTGCAGGGCAGGAGACACGCCCCTCGAGCCAGGGACCAAACTGGGGGCTGAGAACCGAACTGGGGGCCTCCTGCATGGGAAGCACACCCCAGTCCAGTGCATGGGTCTGCACGGGCCAGTGCCAGATTCGATCCTCAGTGCCCAGGTTGCAAGATGAGTGCTTAACCCTCTGAGCCATCCCGTCTCCTCCTAATTATCTCTTTAAAGGTACCGTCTCCTCACAGGGTCAGACTCTGCAGGGCTGGGGACATAGGCCCGCCATCGCGGGCATGCACAGGCGCGTGCCCACAGCGCTTGTTTTGTTTTTTATGAGACCAGTCGGTCCCTCCCCCTGCATTCGCCTCCCTGCTCCCCAGGTCCCTTCTCCCTCCTAATTGCTGTCAGCGCCCGGAGCAGATGGGGCCTCGGCTCAGCGGCTCCCGCAGCGGCCCCGCGGGGTTTGCAGAACGATGCGGCCGTCCGGTCCCCCGAGACCAGACGCAGGTCCCCACGGCCTGGTGACAGCACCAGCACGCTCCCGGCTCCGCTTCTCGAGCTGTTGATTTTTCCTCCTGCCGGCATGTGGGGCTCCTCAGGGCCCACTTCCTCAGCCCTGTGCTTTTATTTTTAACTAAACGGCTTTCCCCCTAATGACCCCGGCAGCGTGCTTTCCCCTGCAGGATTGCAATCGGGTGTGACCTGCGTGGGTGGCACCACGTGGCAGGGGCTGCAGCCGTACCCCCTGTGTAGTTCTGGGTCCCGGCGGCTGTGTTCTGTTCTGTTTGCTCCCTCAAAGGGATCAAAGGGAAGCAGGACAGGGGGCGGGGCCCACTGTCCCCGCCGTGTGCGCCCGTGAGGCCGCGGTGAGTCTGAAAGCCACGGCCCTGCTTTTGGCCTTTCCTCCCAGGACGGACGCACAGGTGACCAGTCAGAGCGGCAGGTAGACACTTCCGTTCTCGGTGCTGACTAGGCCCAGCTCCACCCCAGCACCCTGGGAAAAGTTTGTGGCAAAGAAACAGTGAGAATTGGCAGCTTCAAAAGCCCTCATGGGTGACAGCAGCCAGTCAAGGTTCCGGGAGAAAGTGGAAACGGCCGTGTGACTTTCTTGGCGTGCCCTGGGTCACCTCCGCGTTTCTAGTCTCCAAGCTGTCTAATGCCATGGAGTCGAAAGTGCCGGTATTTTCAAAGGGATCATCAGAACAAATGTACGGCAGAACCTGGGTTTAATTCACCGACGTGGAAATTTAAAGAGTCCATTCAAAGGCATTTAGAAAGTGGAAGAGCTGTTAATGCCTGCTGCACCGTCTTTAAGATTTTAGTGTAAATGTGGAGTAGTTAGATGCTGACAGCCACGCTGGCGGCTTCCCGAGCTCACCATGCGGCAGGGCGCACGCTCAGAGCCTGGGTTAGAAGGTGCTGCCCTGCATTTCACCATTTCCAGATGGCAGTTTTCAGATGGCAGCCTTAGAGGGTTCCATGCTAACCTACCAGAGCCGGCATTCCCACATGCATGTGCTCACGTGCTCCCTCACATGCGTGACCGTATGTCTGTCCCTGCGGTGCGCCCGGTGGTAGCAGGGAGTCTCTTCCTTTCATCATCGGCTCAGGCAAGCTTTGCGCTTTTGAGGTTTCACCATCTCCCGCCATCGGTGAGGAGCATCAGCCCTGAGTTTGCACGGCGGTGGAGAGGCGGCGAGGGGAGCGGGGAGAGACGTAGCAGCAAGCTGGTCTGGGAGAGGTGGGAGCATATTGATGTGAGTGTTGGTACTTTCAGAAGCACACTTGTCACATGAAATTCCTAAACACAAAACTTGGCTTTTTCTTTTCTTTGGTTTTTTAAAGATTTACTTTACTGTTTTTGACAGAGAGAGAAGGGGGAGGGCCCAGAGCCGTCTCCATAGTTGTACGTCATCAGTTTTTGACATGGTGTCATTCCACACAGGTGGGCGGGGGTCGCACAGGGCGGGAGTTGAGGCTGGGGGCCTCCCGCATGGGAAACACACCCCAGTTCAGCATATGGCTCTGCACGGGCCGGGGCCACGATTTGATCCTTGGTCCCCAGGGCTGCAAAGTAAGCGCTCAACCCATTGAGCCATCCCGGCTTCCCTGGAACTTGGCTTTTTCATTTGCTCACTTTCAAGGAAGTGGGTTTCCTACGGGGCGAGGCAAGCCTGATAAACCACCTGGGTTCCATGAGCTCAGCAGCTCACTTCATGTCCATGTCCATGTACTTCGGGTTTTGGCTCTGAACAGGATGCTCTTAGTAACAGCTATCCCTTGTGCTATGCAGAAGTGTTAGCTCCCCAACCTGAGAATACTCCTGCCGACCCCGTTTCATAAGTTATCTGGTGTGTCAGTTCATCCTAATTTGGAGTAAGGTTGAATACCCATGAAGATGGGCAGCATATGCGGCCGTGTGCCATTCCACAGGTCACCACCGCTCAGCCCGCAGCCCAGCCAGGGCCAGCCCCCGGCGCCAGGGGCAGGCCACGCTCTACGGCGAGACGTGGGGGGCCCACCACCTATGGCACCGGGCTGAATTGGGGCCCCTAGTCAGGCCCCCGTGACTGGTGTGGAGCCGGCGCTCTGGCCTGCGATGACCCGGCCCCTCTGGGTCCCCGTAACCAGGAGACAGGACTCACTGTCCATCTCAGGAGCCCTGGGGGCTGGGCTGGCATCAAGAGGTGCCTGGGACCCGACGCAAACACACGTGTCCTGTTACGGGAAGCGCACGTCTGGGGCAGTGGGGACAGAGGTCCCAGGGGGCCCAGAGACTAACCTTAGCCACACCCCTTCTAGCGGCTTCTGCAGGTAATGGCAGTGTTTGGGGGCAGGACCAGGGGCTGTGTGCACACTCAGTGTCCACTTCTGTGCGGGTTCCGCACACCCTGGTTTTTCTGAGCCTGCCGTGTGGGGCTCAGGCAGTGTGGCCATCGGCCCGTGTGGGGCTCAGGCAGTGTGGTTGTCTGGCCATACCAGGCTTTGAGCAGACCCAGACACCTTCCCTGTGTTGTGTAGTTCGTTTCCGGTTCCAGATGTCCCGTCCTGACTTCTCACGTGATGCCTGGCCTGCTGACATCCCCTGACAGGGTGGCTGGGTGGCCAGAGTGTGGCTGTGGGGCTGGGACATGGCCGTGGGTGGTTCTCCTGCACCTCCCGCTACTTTCTACAGTGAGTGTGCAGGACGTTGGCCCCCATCTCTCTCTTTGACGTGATCATATGAACGTTTGCTATTTGGAGAAAGAGGCACTCGAGTGCCTCTGCGTTCCCGGACAGGATAAAATAATTTGAATTTTTGTGGCTTTGCACTTAGATTCTTAAGTCAAGCCATCGAGATCTGATATGTGGCTGATTTCCTGAAGGAACGCAAAAGCCAGAAAAGTCATGGCCAAGAGACTGACGACCCAGGCCCGGCCCCGTGCAGGGCCCTCCCGTGGGCACGCGGGCTGTGGCTGCGCTCGGGCCTCACGTCCCAGGGCCGACCCCGTGCAGGGCCCTCCAGTGGGCACGCGGGCTGTGGCTGGGCTGGGGCCTCACGTCTCCAGGCTTGAGATCTCCCAGACGGCTGGGAGCTCTGCCTGGAGGACGTGTCTGGTGATGCCATGCGCCCCTGACCGCAGACAGCAGGGGTGGCTTCTGCTATGGCCGGCAGATGGAGGAAGGACCGGCCGCCCACGTGGCTACGTTCACTAAGCGCCGCGCGGACTCGTGTCACATTGTCCCCAGGCCCTGAGGCCGCCTGCTCAGGTGCTGACCACAAGTGCAGACCGGCTGGCCTGGTGTGGGCGGGGACGTGTGTCATGGGGAACTGGAAGCCCCTGGGTTCAGGGACAGAGGCCTGCGGGCATCATGCTGGGGCCCCCATGTCCCATCCCCACCCCTTTGCTGTCCTGCGGGTGCAGGCGGCTTGTGGATTACAGCGGCCGTTTCAGAACCGACGACTCGCCAGGCCCTGGGCAACACGTGTGCTCAGGCCTCAGGTCCTCTAGCCGTGTGGGAGGGTCACTGTGCACAGGGGACAGGTGCCCGCGGGTCAGGCACCCTGGTGGCCGGCCACGGAGCCCAGAGCTCAGCAGGGCTGGTCAGGGCTCGCGTGGGGCCTGACAGCCTGCGTGTCCCTCCCAGGGGCCTGGCTACGGGACCAGTGAGCTCGTCACCGTGGGAAGCAGTGTGTGGGCAAGTCTGATTTCATAGACGGGGAAACCGAGGCAATACAAGGTCAGCTCCAGCATGCTTTCTCCTTCATGTGGGCAGGTATCTGGAAAGAGCTCTTTGTCTCACGGCTCCTCCTTCAATTTCAGGGGTGTCCAGGCGGCCTCTCCCGCTGACCTCCCGGGTGGGGAGCGCAGGCCTGGCGGCTAAGCTGGGTGGTCCAGGCACACCCACTCATGCGGCCAAGAACCGCGCCAATGACCTTTTTTAAAACGAGAGAAAGAAAACAACAAGAAACAGTCAGGAGGCCTCTGGCTGCCGACCCTGGGAACGTGTGAAAGGTTGGAGCGATGGTCTTCCAGCGCTCATTATCTTCCTCGGCGGATCTGAGTCCTGCCAAGTCCTCAGTCAGTAGCTCCGGCTAGTTTAGAAACATTGGTATCAGAAAAAGCCTTTATGGTTTCTTCCTAAGTGACAAGTACCCATGGGCTTTGACGCTTAGAAAACTCAGAATTGAAAGGATTTCCCCCAAACCACTTAAACGCAGGGCCGCCTCCCCTCTGAGCTTCTAGGAGAGGGAGGCTTTGCCCTGAGCCTGGATGCTGAGACTCCTCAGCTCACGACGTGGGTGGTGGGAGGCGGCGCGCGAATTACTTTCAGATGCTGCTGATGCCCGAAGGGCCCTTAACGCGTGTGGGCGGAGCCTGCCGAGCAGGCGGGGCCTTTACTGGGAGCCGCCCACCGCTGGCCAGGGCCCGGGAGGCGGGGCTTGACGAGGACGCCCCTGCCCTGTGGGGTTTTTGAAGACGCAGATAAACAGAAGCTGTCACCCACAGGCCCCGACTGGGTACCGCGGTGGTCGGTCCTGCCCTGTGGCCACTCACTGTCACAGACCCACGGGCACGTGCAGGATGGCGCACACGACATCCGTGACAGGCAGCTCGTGGCGGGCCCCGCCCCCTTGGCATCCGTGACAGGCAGCTCGTGGTGGGCCCCGCCCCCTGACCTCCATGACAGGCAGCTCGCAGTGGCCCCGCCCCCTTGGCATCCGTGACAGGCAGCTCGCGGCGGCCCCGCCCCCAGCTCCTGGCAGCACGTGCTGGCGTCGCACGTCTTGTCACCGTGCGAGCAGGACGGGGACTCAGCCTCACAGCCGTGACGCACCGGCTGCCGTCCTGGAGCCTAAGGACCCGCTCGCAGCGCTGAGCGCGCACAGACCTCCGGCGCCTCGCTGACCGGCGGGCTTGTCCTTCCTGCTCTCTGTCCCCGGCCCTCCGCGGTGTCACCGGCGGGCTCGCCGTCCCCGCGTGTCCCTGTGTTTCCCTCGCGTCAGTGCACCTGGGAGCCGCCGGGGCTGGGGCTTCGTGCGCTGAAGGCCGCTCCCGGTGTAAATGGAGGGGCTCAGGGCAGCGGGCCGGGCCCGTGCCCGCCCCGGGCTGCTAGTGCTGGCCCCTCCCGGCGGAGGGGCCGCCGCCTGCCCACGGGCCCTCCTGGGAGGTGATGACAGTAGTGGAGGGTGGGTGACGTGGGGTCTCACGGACCGGGCACAAGGGCGGACATTGGGAAGCTCGGTTAGGCGAGAGTCCCAGGTTCACACAAAGTTGCAGAGACATCCGCGCCCCCTTCTGCCCGAGTGCCCTACACTGACGTGTCCCTTCAGTGCGCTGTCGGCCCCGGGCCCGGCGGGGTCGGGTCCCAGCTCTCCTCCCCACAGCCGCGCGGCACTGTCGCCCGTTTCACACGCGCGCAAACTGCAGGGACTCGAGGAAGCGTGTAGACCGCAGGCAGGTGCGAGGGTCCCCGCGCATGGCCGCCGCCTGGTGCGCCCGCCCCCATTTGTGAGCTGCGCCCCGCCCCCTGTGCTGTGCCCCGCCCTCTGCGTGCTGCGCCCTGCTCCTGTGCTGTGCCCCGCCCCCTGTGCTGTGCCCCGCCCCCTGTGCTGTGCCCCGCCCTCTGCGTGCTGCGCCCCGCCCCCTGTGCTGTGCCCCGCCCCCGTGCTGTGCCCCGCCCTCTGCGTGCTGCGCCCCGCCCCCTGTGCTGTGCCCCGCCCTCTGCGTGCTGCGCCCCGCCCTTGTGCGTGCTTTCCCCCGCCCCATGTGCGTGCTGCGTCCCGCCCTCTGCGTGCTGCGCCCCGCCCCCTGTGCGAGCTGCGCCCCGCCCCCTGTGCGAGCTGCGCCCCGCCCCCGTGCTCTGCCCTGACCATGAGTTATGTTTCTCCCCCTGTGCGCTGAGCAAAACGTGACCTTTAAATTTAAAAAGTTCACATCCAATTGTGTTTTAGCACAACCCCTTTATATATAAAAAGACAGTATATACCATAGTGGGGGACACTCCCATCGGGGGGCCGAGGCGGTTGGGGGGGCACTTGGCTGTAGGCTCAGGTCTTCTTTCTGCATCAGAGACAAACTTGCATTTTCTGTGGAGCTGCCAAGTTCACGCTGAAAATTTCCAACCGAAAGCAGCGTTTTAATTGCCCGTGTGACAGCGTTTACTCGGACTTCAAGGTGCTCACGGCGTGTCAGCGATTCAAGAGCAAGTCATTCGCCCGCCGGTTCTGTGACCTTCGAGTGTGGGCTGGTGTAGACGGCGCGTCTGCCCCCAGCCCGGCCGTGGTGGGTGTTCCTTCACCGTCTCTGCCTCTGTCTCTCTGTCTCTGTCTGTGTGTCTCTCAGTTCTTGTCAGTCAGGACTCCCTTTTATTCGTGGTAAGGACAGCCCTGTGACTTAGTGCACTGTTTAGGTAACAGCAAGTGGCGCGTGGGGCTCTTGCCAGATGGAGCTGCTGCGTGGGCGGCGGTGTCTTAGGGCCACGGTGGCACTGGCTACACAGAAGTCTGTTTTGGGGGAACCCACTGTGAAGCAGTCATCACGTGTCTGGGCATGAAGACTCGGTAGGCGGCCGGCTGCGTCCCCTCCCTGGGACCCCCTGGCTGGGGGCAGGAAGCCCTGTGCTCCGTGGCCCACCCTCCTGGCACGGGTGCAGGAAACGGAGGGGTGACGCCGATAACCTCATCCAGGAAACGCCCCTGCCGGCCACAGCCCGGGAAGCGGCCCCACTCCTCCCGACCAGGAAAGCTGTCCCCGGGCTGCTATGCAGTGTCACTCAGAGGTGACACAGGCGTGGCTTCGGTGGCTCCCGTGCCCGGCCCCGTGACTTCGTGTGTTCTCGTTCCTCTGCTCACACCTGTTTATCCCGTGTTTGCCGGTCAGGTTGGTGGCTGAGGAGGGGCTGGGCTCCAGGGTCTCCATGAAATAGAGGCAGAGCGGGAACAACAGAGAGCGCGCAGAGGACGGGCGCTGAGCAGTACCACCTCTCTCGCCCTCCTGTCCACGGCCAAGAGCCGGCCGCAGGGAGACGCACAGAGTGGCCGAGGGCCCGGGGATGGTCCCCCGGGCGGTCCCCCGCCTGACTGCAGGGTGCACCGGGCCGGAACACTGGCATGTGCTTGGGGCTCTTGGCCGCTCTGCGCACAGATGGATGCGGCTCCTCTCGTGTGGGGAGAGGAACCCGGCGGCGTGGGGCGTGGGCACGGGCACCTCCGGACCCTGATGCACGTTCTGTGGGGCTGTGAGGTCTTTGGAGTGACCAGGCGTGGTCTCAGGTGGCAAATGCCTCCCATTGCCAAGCCTGTTTCCTCATCCCCAGAACAGCCGTGCCCACGTGCAGCACCATGGGCTCCGGGACGCATGTCACGCCCCGTCCCCCTTGCCACACGAAACTCAGTGTCACCTCTGAGTGACATGAACGAGCTGACCAGACGTCCCATTTTAACGTCTGATCAGCCTGAATGCTAAGTGGCCGCCACGCTCACAGACCATCCTCCCGGCACCGCTGCCCCGGGTCCATGTGGGCCCTGCCTGCTGTGGGCAGAGGCTTGGAGTTCGGGGGCCGGGCTGGGGTCAGTGAGTCCCAGAAGGTGTGCGTGGGAGCGGCAGGCAGACCTGCGGGGTCTGAAACCCAGCATGTCCCTCCCGATTCCAGAAAGATCTTTGATTTGTTCTGGAACCCACCTTATCCCGGGGGTTAATAATTCACAGGGGCGGGTTGTGAAGGCAGGAAGCACCGTGAGGTCGTTGGCGGGAAGCATTGCATCTGATTCAGGACCCCACAGGCCCCGGCCCCTTGTCCTAGTCACGCGAGCGCTGGCTCGTGTGGGGACAGCGTGCTTGTCGAGGGCACTTCAGGGGGCAGGGGGAACAGGATGTGCCCCTGACACTCTGCTCTTTCCTTGCAGCCCATCCCTGCCGGCCCTGGACTGGCAGCTGCCCTCACACTCGGGGCCCTACGAGCTGAGGATCGAGGTGCAGCCCAAGTCCCACCACAGGGCCCACTACGAGACCGAGGGGAGCCGGGGGGCTGTGAAGGCATCGGCCGGAGGACACCCCAGCGTGCAGGTACCGCGCCCGCGGCCTGGAGTCTGGAACCAAGGCCACTTGGCGGTGACACCTAGCACCCCCATTTCCGTCCTTATAAACCCACCTCACGTGCCCACGGGCAAGCCGCGTGCTCTCTGTACAGCGTCAGATTCTGGGCTCCGTGGCATGTTTAGTGCCAGCGTGGGACCCCAAACCCGTCAGCTGTGGTCACCAGGCAGTGGGGACGTCCCTCCAGGGGGTCTCAGCTGTGGGGGCCGGAAGCCGGGCCCGGGAATGGTCCGGTGGCCTGGCCACGGCTGGGGGACTGAACGATGTGGTGGCTGAACGATGTGGTGGCCGAACGCTGAGGCTCATGCTTTTCAGGGGGCGGGTCACTGGGTGACGTCAGCCAGCAGCCTTGCTGTTGTTTGTCCAGATGGGTGCTGTCCATCCATCCCCCCGGTCAGGAGTCAGGTGTTTGTCCAGATGGGTGCTGTCCATCCATCCCCCCGGTCAGGAGTCAGGAAAGATAGAAAAGAGGGAGGGGAGAAGTTGGGGAGAGGCATCTCGGCAGGACGTCGCCCTGCGCCCTGTGAGGACTCAGCCCGCTCCCGGTGGCTGGTGGGCTGGGGTGTCTCCTCCACCTCCCTGGTCCCCGCGGGGACACGTGACCCTCCCGCACACCCCAGACCACCCGGTGAGGCGGATCCGCTGGGAGGGGTCAGGCCCAGGGCAGCGGCGGGGGGCGCGGGGGGCAGCGTGGCCATGCCCACCATCCCCGGCCCGAGTGCCGGGAGTGCCCGCGGGCCCCTCCCCCCATGGCCGTTTTCTCGGCTGCATCAGCTTGTGGTCTGAGTGGGCCTTGGTCACCACGTCCCAAACTCGTCACCCTTCACCAGCTGGGACGTGAACGCCCAGCTGAGCCATTGTCACCTGTGACCGAGGACACCATGCGTCCGCCAGGCCCCTGACGGGCCTGTGGCGTGGACAGCACGTGTCTCCCGGTCTGCGGCCACCACAGGTGGGACCCCCGCCCTGCCACCCCGGTAATGAGGCCGATGGGGTGCTCAGCATGGCGTCCGCGCCTTCGTTCTGCTCCGTTTAGGTAAATGAAATGCTTGTGAGGGAGGCCGGGCGCGTCGGGAAGGCACTGCGAGCGGGCAGTCAGCCAGCGCCCGGGGACGCCCGCGGGTCTGCGTGGCCATTTGCGAGGGGCCCATTAACACCTGCGTGGTCAGCACTCGACGCCGCGTGGAGGCTGCGGGCATGTTTACTCGTTGCCTCCCGGGTGAGGAAAGAGGTCCGATAATGCCTGTGTTTAGCCACGCTCCGTAACGACAGGCATTTAACTCCCTTTTTTGCTGCGGTTTCCATGGAACGAAAGCACACGGCGTTGAACGGGAGCCGTGTTACAGCCACGAAGAAATAAAGGAGGAGAAATGAAAAGAACACAGAAATAATGGCCGAGGGCCCCCACCACGCCTGCGTCGCCTGGTTAAGGGGCTGTGGTCGTGCAGGAGGTGGGCTTACCCTGCAAACGCCGTGCACAGGCCTGGTGGAGGCCCAGGGGCAGGGGGCGAAGAGCGTGGGGTTCAGCATGGTTGGCCCCGGGGGCCACGTGTGCACCAGGGTACACAAGACTAGTGTGACCAGACGTCCCGCTTTGGGTGGGACAGTCCCGATTTTTAATAATCTGTCCCGCGTCCCGCGGCATTTTAAAAAAGTCCCGATTTTTGGAAAGAATGCACGACAAGCTAGGGAACGGCGGGAGATAGACCCAATTTTAAATCAAGAACCCCCTACCCCCCGGTCAGTGGTGTCCCGCTTTACCAATGCTAAAATCTGGTCACCTTACTCAAGACAGAACCCTGAGACGTTTGGGGCCATCATGGAACTCAACAGAGTTCTTAACGTGTCTTAAAACTATCCCCAGACACACTTTCGCGTTAAATGATGGCAAACGGGGCAAGGCTGACTGTGTGTTTAACCAGAACGGGCCCCCCGCCCCCTCACAACTGAAACCAAGAAGCCGGCGGTGCCCTGCTTGCAGGTCGGGCTGCCTCGCTGGGAAGTGCCCGGTTGTGGGAAATCAGTCATTTAGAGTTTTCGGATCCACCTGTGGCAAAGTGAGTTTAGGTCTGTGTGAGCGAGGTCAGCAGTGAAGAGGGGATTTTGGGGGTGTGTCTTCCTTTTCGGTTGGAGGACCACAAATTGGATAAAAATAGAACCTGCACATAATCATAAAACAAATGAAAATAGGAAACTCTCGGTCGCTGTGGGAGCCCAAGACCACAGAGTGTCACCACTGCGAGTTACTTCAGCACATCCTGTGACGCTGGAGGCCGCGCCCCCGTCCCAGCTCACTGGAGGCTGCGGCCGCCGCACCTCCGGCAGGACCCGGTCCAGAACCGGCCCGTGGAGCGTTGCGGTCACCCCTGCGGGAGGAACCGGGCACTTTCGCTGGATAGAAGTGTGGGGACCAGAGCACACCCCGCATGTCAGAGTTCCTACTCCGTGTCCAGGTTTGTCCAGGAAGCTGTGGTTTCCTGCAGAAAGGACGTGGTCTGCGCCCCCAGCGCCGGTGACGAGGGGCTGCCACAGCCCCTACGCGCTGCCCCCCGAGGAGCTGAAATGTAATCGCCTTCTGGGAAGAACAGGCGCGCTTGGGATTGGGAGAGACTTCAGCGTCACTTGGTCCTGCCCGTTACTTTTTTTTTTAAGATTTATCTTGTTTGAGAGAAAGTGAGAGAGAGAGCAGGGGGCGGGCCCAGACCCATCTCCATAGTTGTACGTCATCAATTTTCCACCTGGTTTCCTTCCACAGGTGGGTGTGGGACCGCCCAGGGCAGGAACCCAGCCGGGGGCCTCCCTCGTGGGAGGTGAGGACCTTCACCACCACCCTGGTGGTTACCGGCTGTGCAGCAGTTCAGCACGTGCGTTTGTATGGAGCACGGGCCGGGGTCAGGATTCGATCCCCAGACCTTGCAGTTGGGAGGCGGGCGCTCACCGCTGAGCTATCCCGGCCTCCCTCTCCCTGTTTTATCTGGGGACACAGACGTGCTGATGCTGGTCTGGCGGCGTTCAGCAGGCCGCGGTGGGACCCCTTCCCTACCCCCGGCGTCCCCTGGGGGTGTGTCCAGCAGATTCTCTGGGCCCCCCTCAGTGGCCTCCGCTCCTCGAGCCTGGTGGGAGGACAGCTTCCTGGAGGAGGCTCTGTCCTACTGGGTATGAGCCCCCACCAGCCAACTCAGTGGGTGCGCCTGGCGCCCCATCTCTCCTCATCCTCTTGGGCTCGATCCGAGGCCACGTCCATCCCTCTCCTCTTGTCCCCTCAGCGCCCACGAGAGCACATGGTGGGCGAGGTCCATCTGCCACGTCCTATGTCCCCCCCATGGGGGCCTGAGGAGCCACCTGCAGACGCAGCTAATTGCTGACCCAGGGGTCAGAGGATTGAGTTCTGTTTACCGAGCCACCAAAATAACTTTCTTGATAGCATCTAGCACGTCACGCAGGAGGCTGGGCCTGCGTGAATAATTAACGGGTCACCGAAACCGAAACAGCCATGGCTTTGTGCATTCCTGAACACGCAGCATGTCTGTCGTCTGCTTCTGGCCAGTCGTGACTGACCCGTGTGAGCCCTGTCTGGCCAGTGAAGGACTGAGGGCCAGGGGACCCTCCGCTGCGCGTGGGGCCCGCCCTGGCCCAGGCCGGGTGACCTGTGCCCCCGTGCCTCCAAAGGACTCTCTTTCATGAGGGTGCTGGGCATTTAGGCCTAACTTTGCACCTACAGACCATGCCACCTGTTTATCTGTCTGTCATACAAGACATCCGAGAGCTGAAGCCAGGACATGAACACACAGGAACTTACCAGCAGTTGTCTTTTCAGAAGGTTAAGGTGGACGCCCCGAGTGGAGCTGGCGTAGTGTTTGTTTCCTGGTGGGCCACCCAGCCCCGGCGGGCACTGTGCCGTGAGAAGCACGCTCTGGGAGGAGCCGGGGGCTGGGCACGGAGAGCAGCCTGTTTTGTGTCACCCTGAGCTACGTGTGTCACGAGTAGCATCTCCTCCCACACTTGAGGCAGGACTATCAACCCGTAGGGCCAGGGTTTCCACAGGAGCCGGGGAAATGGATGTTACTGGGACCAGTCGTTACTTGGTGGTGAACTTAGGTCCGACTTAGGAGCTGAGACCTTGCTGCCACACGCCAGCGGCCGGCATGGGCACGGGGGTGTTTTCCTGGCAGCTTTGACAGTAGCCGTGTGCCCTCTGCTCTGCCCCAGCGTCTGGGCAGCTGGCCGTCGCGCTTCCCAGCCCCTGAACCCGGGAGCCTCAGATGTCATCTCGTGGGGCTACCGCCAGGGAGCCGTTCATCACCCTACAGGCAGAGCAGGGGCGCACACAGCACCCCTGAAACGTGGCGTCAGCTCTGACGGGGAGCGGGGAGCGGTGGCTGGCATCGGTCGCGTCACACTAGGGGTCAGGGCGCCGGGCTGGAGGGCAGTGCCCGGTCCCCACACCCTCCCGGTTCTCATCCCGGGCTGTGTTTGGGAGGGAAGGCCCTGGCCGTGGGGGTGCAGCCCCCTGTGCTGCGGTTACGTAACTGTCCCTGAGCAGCTGCCCCGGCCCACTGCTCTCGGGGGGTGCGGCCCCCCAGCCGCCGTCCGCCTCCCCCTGGGGGAACACTGGGCTTTTGTCTACGGGTCAGCACAGATGGCCGCTTGGCCCCGCCGAGACGGGACACACAGTCGGCCTGGACAGTCTGTGCAGGTGGCCGCGGCACTCGGCACCAGGTAGGGTGGCTGGATGCCAGTGGGAACCGTGTGGGCATCTGGCAGCATTGCCCACGTGCCCACAGGGAGAGACTGTGAGGGTCCGGGCCTGGCCCTCGCTGTCCTTTGGGTCATGAATGGCAAACTCCGCGTCTGGTTGTGGCCACCAGAGGCCCACCCCTGACCATCGCCCGCGCTCCGGGAGGCCCGCAAGCCCCTCAGCCCGCTGGATGGATTTACAGGTGTTGGTCCTGCCTTGTCCTGCCAGGACTCGGGACCATCTGAGGGGTTCAGGAGCAGTGGTGCCGACCCAGGTGGGCGGGAGGTCCGTGGAGATGAACCCGCTCAGGGTTCCTCAGTTGCCTTCCCCCGAATGAGGGGGCCCTGGTGTGGGTGAGGCGCTGGGCTCCTCCATGAACTCCAGCCCCCCGCCCACACCCCTCCCTCAGGGCAGCGGCCTCGGCCCTTAGACAGACGCACACGCAGTTCCTCCAGGCACCTGGACACCCCTGCAGTGTAGGGATAAGGGTGTCCTCGCTCAGTGTATGTGCAAAACTCAACACGCTGGTTGGAAAGTAACTAACTTCCCTCAGTTAACCGGTGCTTTCTTTACATGACACCACCTTCCTCAGGGTGTCAGCGTGTGTGTGTCTGAGTGTGTGTGTGTGAGCATGTGTGAGCACATCTGAGCGTGTGCATGCATGTGAATGCATGAGTGTGGCTGTGCATGTGTATGAGTGGGGTGTTAGCATTGCACATGCATGTGTGAATGGGTGTGTGCATAAGTGTATACACATGTGAGTGGGGGTGTGAGCACATGTGTGAGTGTTGCACATGTGTGTGTGTGCTTGAATTTCAGCACTGGTACGTTTCTGTCAGTCACTCCGCTCACCTGTCACCTTACCCTGTAAGTGCTGAGGTCAGCACAGGAGCTAAAAACAAACCCCCTTCTGTGTAGAAAGCTCAGCTCTTATACCTTGGAATAGAGTAATGCGTTTTGTTTAGCAAAGACAGGTCATTGTTATGACAGGTAATTTTATAAATATTATTTGGACAGATACTGCAATGCCAGAGGCAGAAAACCATGCAGTGCAGCATGTGAAGTATTTAAATTACTTTTCTGAAAATGAACTTCATGTTCTAAATAATAGATGTTTACCTCCCAGGTTCAGCCTTAACTATTCCCGTTTTCACTGAAATGGCATGTTTTTAGAAGGATGAAGCGATACCCACAATCCATTGCGTTCTCCTCACCGTAAGATAAGCACCACAGCGTGAGTCCTGGGGGAATTTTAAAGTGTCGTGTTCGACTCATCTGACCACAGCCCAGCGCGTGTGTCGGGCTGACGGGCCTCCTCCTGACATGTGGGTCCTGCCTCAGCCACACAAGGGCAGGTTCTGGTTAAAGACTGTATTTGTATATTCTTGCACTAAGTTTCACAAAATGAAACACTGAACGGCAAAACCTGTCTCTGACCAATCTCTGATTTTATTTTCACGTTTCCCGTTACCCAAACGTAGGCTTCAGTCCAGCCTGGAGTGAGGTTGCCCAGCAAGTCCATTAAGTCACACTCCCTGCAAGGAAAGAAGCCCCGGGTGGACAGGCGGGTCTGGGTCTGCGTCCCGACCGAACCGTTTGTGTGGAGACACTCACGTTATTCACGAGGGAGAAAGGTGTTCAGTTCACACAGGACGCACGTGTCTTCCTGCAGATAAAGCATCAGCAAGAGCCACCCAGGGGCAGCCTTGTGCCGCCCCCGGCATCTGAAGGCAGCGGCCCGTCGGGCCGGAACAGGCGATTTTGTTCACGTCTGTTTGTGACGTAGAGTTGGACAGTGTTGGGCGTGTGCTGGAACCTGTTTGGGGAAGGGGTTTCGGCACACAGGTACGTGTTAGCATTGCCCTGGCTTTCTGATGGGCCGCCCGGCCACTTGTGGTCCTCACGGCAGAGTCCCGGTCCCAGGCGGACACAGGCCGGGAGGGGCCAAGCCTGCTCTTCCCACCTCCTCGTCCTGCAGAGAAGGGCACAGCCATGAGAGTTGTCACTGCCATCGTCCCGGACGCTGGCCACGGTGGGGGTGGCCGGTGTGTGTGCTCCTGCGGTGCATGTGTGCAAGAGGGCACATGTACACACGCATGCATGTGTTCAAGTGCAGGCAGCCCAAGTTCAAAGCCGACACCGAGCCAAGTGCCCCGGGACGCTGGGATAATGAGGCCTTTTGTGGGGAAGCAGAGGGGCCGGGAGGGGGGCTGACGCCCAGCACCTGTCCCGGGGGTTCCTTTTGAATTGGCCTCTGCTTATAAAAATTTAATTGGTTCCAAGCGGTCCATGCGCAGGGTGCTCAGGGAGTTTTGTTCTCCCGCCAGCTCCATGGCTACTTGGAGAATGAACCGCTCACGCTGCAGCTGTTCATCGGGACGGCGGACGACCGCCTGCTGAGGCCGCACGCCTTCTACCAGGTCCACCGCATCACGGGCAAGACGGTGTCCACCACCAGCCACGAGGCCATCGTCTCCAACACCAAGGTCCTGGAGATCCCGCTGCTGCCGGAGAACAACATGCGAGCCATGTGAGCACAGCTGGCACCGGCCCGGGGGGCGCTGTGCGTCCTCGGCTTTCAGTCACCCCCACGTTCCCACAGCTCAGCGGCTCCACATGCAAATCAACTCTACAGATACTTACAACGCGCTCTTCCTGGGGCTCCTGCCCCTGTGCGTGTTGCCACTTACAGTAAACACTCAGTTGCACAGCTGCCAGTACCTCCCCTGTGCCCGCGTTCAGCTGCTGAACGCGACAGCATTTACTTCTGAATACAGTGTGCAAATTAGAGGGGCGGGTAAAATGCAGGCACGTCCCCTAACGAGAGCCGTGGTCCTGGGTGGTCCTCGCCCTGAGCCCCTGACTCAGCTTATAGCTGAGCTTGTGAGTACGCTGAGGCTTACGCTTCTTGGGTCCAGTGGGGTCTGTATGCACAGCTTCCCTGAACCCTGCTAGTGGGGTTGCTTGTGTGCTGTGCACCCCACTCCCACGCTGTGGGGGCAGCAAAGGAAGAGAGCAGGGTGGTCCCACGAGAGTGACATTCTGCTGCGGCCCGAGGGCTGGGAGACAGACGATGACGTAGGGCGGTGTGTGCACACTGGGCAGCCACTGGGGCTCAGGACGGGGTCTCTGAGGAGCAGTGTAGGCCGAGGGCCGAGTGTGCAGGAGGGAGGCAGCATGTGTGAAGGTCCTGGGGCAGCAGCAGTGAGTTTGGGGTGTCCATTCAGTAGGTGGGACTTACAGTAGGATCCTGATACGTTTTATGACCCCGCCTGGGGTGGGGGCGGCAGCCCTGTGTCTGGGGCGGAGTCTGGAGCGGGGCTGGGGTCATTGGGGCCCGGAGCGGGGCCGGGGTCATCGGGGCCTGGGTCACCGGGGTCTGGAGCGGGGCCTGGACCGGCCCTTGGCTCGTGGACTGACAGGCCAACTCGTTTTGCGCAGCATCGACTGCGCAGGGATCCTGAAGCTGCGGAATTCGGACATCGAGCTGCGCAAGGGGGAGACCGACATCGGCAGGAAGAACACCCGCGTGAGGCTGGTCTTCCGCGTGCACGTCCCACAGCCCAGCGGCCGCACGCTGTCGCTGCAGGTCGCCTCCAACCCCATCGAGTGCTGTAAGTCGCCCGCGGGGAACGCGCAGCTGCGGGGGAGCCATGCTTCCCGGCCAGGCACACGTCGTGCCGACCACCCCCGCGCCTGCCTGGTCCCTGCGCCCCCCGCCCGGTCCCCGCGTCCCCATCTCGGCCCCCGCGCCCCCCGCCCGGTCCCCGCGCCCCCATCCCGGTCCCCACGCCCCCGCCCGGTCCCCGCGTCCCCATCCCGGTCCCCGCGTCCCCATCCCGGTCCCCGTGCCCCCCGCCCGGTCCCCGCGCCTCACGCTCACTCTCCTGACCCCGCGCAGCCCAGCGGTCGGCACAGGAGCTGCCCCTCGTGGAGAAGCAGAGCGCGGCCAGCTGCCCCGTCCACGGCGGGAAGAGGATGGTCCTGTCCGGCCATAACTTTCTGCAAGACTCCAAGGTCATATTTGTGGAGAAAGCGCCAGGTACGCCCCTCAGAGGTGACTGTGCGCTGTGTCCTGTGGGGGGCGCTGGCGGGGTCGGTGCCTGGAGGCTCTGCGTGCCGCCGGGACCGCCGGGGCCGTCCAGCAGGGGCCACCGCATTTGTCCCGCACGGGGCCGCCCACAGCCCTGGGAGCTGCCAGCAGAGGGTTTGTTTCTAGAGTCGTCCAGGCGCCGTCCTTGCACACGCGCTGTGGGTGCGAGGGCCGCACAGGGGGCACCCCGCGCTCTCCCTCGAGGCCATGTGGGCGCCTCCAGTGAGGAGGGGTCTTGCCCTTCCTCAGAATCACAGGCTGAGCTCAGAGCAGGCGTCAGGCGCAGAGAAGCGCGGTAGCCGGTGGGCCCCCTACTCAGGCTCAGGGACCTTGGGCCCCATGATCCTGCAGTATTGGTGCCGACCTCAGGTGCCAACACGGAGCTGCTGTTCTTTGTGACCGATGACCAGCCAGGCCCCAGCCTGCTGCGTGTGGGGGAGCGTAGACCTCATCGGTGTTGGCGAGTGTAGACCACCGTGTGGGTGAGCGTACACCTCCTCTGTGGATGAGTGTAGACCTCTGTGTGGGCGCGTGTACACCTCCTGTGGGTGAGCGTAGACCTCGTTATTGGCGAGTGTAGACCTCCATGTGGGTGCTTGGAGAGGGAGCTATGGGATAAAGGTGAAGTCTCCTTCCTCTGGCATTTGGGGAGCCAGGCCCGAGCCCCTGGAGGCTGCAGGACAGAGGTGGTATGGCCCCGCTCCTGCCCATGGAAGCCCCACCTGTGCTGTAGAGAAGTGACTGAGCACTCGTGTGACTACCAGGCCCATGGCTGCTTTTCTGGCCCCCAGCGCGCAAGCGGCCTCTGCCTGCCGTGGGGACCCGGTTGGCAGCCCGCTCCTTTCACGTTTCTCAATCGGAATTTTCCCCAGAGCATAGGACGGACTCGTGCTAATCACGGAGGACCGCAGAGGCATTCAGCCTCCATAATGGGGCTTGATTTTGTACAGTTTGCAGGAAAGCTAAGTGCTTCAAGCAGAGTGGGCTTGAAGTCCTTCGCGTCTAATGTGGTCTGCCCATGTAATCATGCACGTAATTGGAGTGTGTCGGAAATCATGGAGAAAACCCAACTAAGTGTAACGATAAGAATTTGTGGGACTGGAACACCTTACTTTGGAGAACGTTAATTTTGAAATAATTGAACCTTTTGCACTTTAAACGTGAGTGTGTAGTGCGTGTTGGGGGAGGAACACAAGACACATGGCTTTGCTCGCTGTGCGGTGAGATTCCACTGTTGCACAGGGGAGGGCCTGCCCGCTGCAGCTTCCTCCGCTCCCCGGTCAGCCCTGCCTCGCCTCCAGGGCAGGGCTGGGCGTCTCCGGAGGCCCTCAGCCTGCCCACGGCCTGTGCTGTCTGCTCAGTCATGGTGTCTTCAGTTTGTGGCCTTGTGGGCTCCGAGTGGAGGTCAGCCACCAGCTCGCAATGTGAGACGTCCCACCACCGTCCTCAGTAGGGGTCCAGGCCAGCAGGCAGGCTGAGTGCCAGGTGCCCCTAAGGGTCTTGCAGGCGCATCCTCACCCCACGGTCTCTACAGCAGCTCAGCGTCTGGTGCACAGAAGGGAGACCCAAACAAGTAACGGGCGCATCATGCACCTGTGACAGTGACACACCTGATATTCCAGCAGTTCTGCGTCTGGTTAAAGCAGATTGTGCGCGCGCGCACATGTACGTGCATGCCGTGCACTCTCAGGAGGGAGCGCTGTCCACACGCTTTCTTCCCTGACATGACATCCTGTGCAGATGGCGCTCGCCCTCCTCCCGCGGGCTGGCGTGCGCGGTGACGCACTGGGCAGAGCACGCTGGTCCCTCCTCCCGCGGGCTGGCGTGCGCGGTGACGCACTGGGCAGAGCACGCTGGTCCCTCCTCCCGCGGGCTGGCGTGCGCGGTGACGCACTGGGCAGAGCACGCTGGTCCCTCCTCCCGCGGGCTGGCGTGCGCGGTGACGCACTGGGCAGAGGACGCTGGTCCCTCCTCCCGCGGGCTGGCGTGCGCGGTGACGCACTGGGCAGAGCACGCGTGCCCCTCCTCCTGCGGGCTGGCGTGCGCGGTGACGCACTGGGCAGAGCACGCTGGTCCCTCCTCCCGCGGGCTGGCGTGCGCGGTGACGCACTGGGCAGAGCACGCTCGTCCCTCCTCCCGCGGGCTGGCGTGCGCGGTGACGCACTGGGCAGAGCACGCTCGTCCCTTCTCCTGCAGGCTGGCGTGCGCGGTGACGCATTGAGCAGAGCGCGCTCGTCCCTTCTCCCGCGGGCTGGCGTGCGTCATGACGCACTGGGCAGAGCACGCTCGTCCCTCCTCCCGCGGGCTGGCGTGCGTCGTGACGCATTGAGCAGAGGACGCGTGCCCCTCGCGCACGCTGGCGTGCGTCGTGACGCACTGAGCGGGCGCTCGTGTCTCCGCCCCTGGGCTGGCGTGCGCCGGGTCGCAGTGGGCAGAGGGCGCTCGCCCTTCCGGGCTGGCGTGCGCCGGGGCGCTGCGCTTTCCCCCGTTGATCGTTTGGAGAAACCACCGAAGTCCGCTCAGATAGAAAGCACGGTTAGTCTCCAGGCTTCCGGTGAGGTACAGCGGGGCTTTGAAGTTCTGTGCGGAGTGCTTCTGGGCGGCGCCGGGCTCCTGGCCACGGGCAGTCGGGGCCTCACAGAAGGGCTCCAGCTGTTGGGGCGAGCGCTGCCCACCGGGCCCTTCGGGGCCTGGCGCCCAGCTGCAAGGGACGCCCGGGACAGCGCCGGGCTGTGCCGCCGCGCAGCCTGTCGTCTCCAGGGAGTGTGAGCGGGTGTGTCAGGCCCCGAGTGCACAGCGGCGGCGGCCCGGCAGCCACGGCGGGGCGGGGACGGCTCTCGGTTCGGCTTTTCCTGACACGGACGTGAGCCGCCGTCGTGCCTGTGCCGCGCGGGCAGCAGGAGCAGCTGACCCCGCAAACGGCGCTGCCCTGTGGCCGGGCCCCGCGAGCGTGGGCCGCGCAGCGCCGTCGGGGAGGCTTTTGTGCTGTTTGGCTTCAGCGTTGGAAGACGGCCCCAGCTCCGAGTTGCACAACGTTCTGAGTAGTCTCGGGGGCCGGGGGGCGACAACTGTAAGGAGCCCCCGCTGCGGGAGGTGCCGCGGGTCGGGTACCCTGGGAGGGCTCGGTGCCCCCCAGCCCACGAACACGCAGGATTCTCGAGGCGCCAGCCCGGGGGCTTCACCCCCTGCGAGCTCTCCTGTGGGGTCCCAGGCTGACCTCCAAGGTAAGCATTTGAGGGGCTGGGGTGGGGGTGGGGGCTCAGCTTAACCTCCGGGCCCTCCCTGGGTCCGGGCCTCTCCCCGAGGGGGCGCCCCGACCTCGGCTCCCCGCGCTCCCTCGTGCCTGGAGGACACACTGCGGCCTGGCACGTCGTCGTGGGAATGTGGGGGTTGCGTGTGTGCTGTCAGCTTTGAGCTACGGCTTCACTGCAGACCACACGGCTCACCCGCTGCGATTCAGGGGATTGGGGTGTGCTGAGCCCCCCTCCCCAGAAGACAGGCTCCCCACTGGGCCACCTGGCGCCTGTCTGGCTGTGTGTAGGGGTCGGCTGGAACCGGGTGGAGGGGATGCACTGTGTGGAGACGCCTGCAGTGCGCGCCCACTCTGGGTGGGGACCCTTGCTTGTGTGCACTTCCTGCCTGCCGGGCACCCAGGTCTCTGTGGATGGGTGGCCTTGCTCTGGGCACACGAAACCCCACGCTAGCCACTCGGGGAACCGCCAGGCTGTGTCCGACAGCAGGGGATCATTTCCTGCCCACACCCAGCTGCTCGGTGGGCCGAGGTGTGTGGGAGCCCTGGGGAGGGTGAGCAGGGCCGTGGCAGCAGGGGACAGTGGTGCCCGGGACTCGCATCCTTGACCAGTGCTGGCACACACTGCCCGGCGACCCTGAGCCCCTGGGGCCGAATCCCCTCCTTGACCTCCAGCCCGGCCAGGACCTGCGTGAGGTGACTAGCGTCTCTGTGGGGAGGTGGCCCCTTGGTTAGCTCCCATGGCCACCTTCCCCAACAGCCAGCAGCCCGATGGGTGCTTGCACTGTGAGAGCCCACGGGCACCCAGGCAGATGTGCAGCCCACCCCCACGCCAACCCGAGCAGCTTGGTCCCCGGCGAGGGCATCACGCCACTTGACCTGCAGGCTGTCTGGCCCAGGCACTTGGGTTATTTTGGAGCTGGTTCTGCCCATTGGCCATGTGACCATCCCAGCACTTGAGTCAACGCCCAGACGCTTCAGAGCCTCTGGTCGGTGGGGAGCTAATCACGGGGCCAGACAGCGCAGACGGCCTGAGTCCCAGGCCCTGTGTGAGGACCCCGTGTGGTGGGAACCTCCCGGCGGCGGGTGTGGCGGGAGCCTTTCCGATGACTCACGCTGCAGGGAATTCCCTGATGATTCGGAATGTTTTCACTTGTGAGCTTGTGCAGTTTCCTGCTGGGCGGCCAGGGCCCTGATAAGCGGAGGCAGCACAAAGGCCCATTCATCCGCCGCACAACACCCAGGCCGCCCACCAGCGATCGGCCGGAGAGGCCCGCAGGCTGGACGGAGGCTAGTGCCGGCAGGATGGGAGCCCGGCGGTTCTCACGTTTCCTAGACAGAACACACTGGTCAGTCACCCTCATGCTTACCGCCCACATCAGTCCCACACGGCCATTTCTGGCTGGAAACAGACCCCGGCCTTTGAAAGACAACTGGGTTAGGACCCCAGGTAGAAACAAGCACCAAGTGCCTGCCCCCTGGGCTGTGGCTCAGGCAGGAGGTAACGACTGGGGGAGACAGGGCCAGACACCGGCTTTGATGGGAGCTGCTGACTGTGAAGTGTGAGCTGTGTCTGTCGGCTCCTGCTGACAGGGAGACTGAGCCCCAGCGGGTTTGGCCCCAGAAGCTCAGCTTATAGCAGCCAATGCTGAGTTCCTTCTGGGGGCATCGGCGCAGGCAGCAAAGATGAGCTTGGTCATAACAAAAAGCTTACCGGTAGTTATTTTTAAAAGGCTCAGAGAGCCCGGGACTCACTGTCTTATCTGAACAGTGATTCTGATTTCCTTAAACAAGAGGGGGTGGGGTGGGGCCTCCCAGCTGGTCCAAGGGACCCCGCATTCCTTCCAGACACTTCTCAGCCCGTGTGGCTGGCATTGAGGCTGCTCTTGGTCCCGCGTCCTGCCTGCAGGGCCTGGAAGTGTGCCTCCGCGCCCGGCCCCTGCGTCTTCAGCTCGGCTCCTGTGACTCTCTCTTCGAGAGCCCTGGACGCTCCTCCCTGGGGCTGCCGTCCGGTTTTATCACCAAGGGCTCCATGTGCGCTGGGGCCTCAGTTCCCTGGCTGGCATGCAGGCCTCCGGGTCTGTGACTCACTCACATTTCCTCTGTCTCCACCCTCCACCCCTGCCCGGCAGGCATTTCGAAGGAGAAAAAGGAGATTCTGTCTCATTTATTTATAATTTAGGATTTGTGACGCGTACACATTTCTTCTCTGAAAACAGCAGAGCAGAAATGAAGTCTGTCTGGCCGTACTTGTTCCCGTGGGGAACTGACGTTACCAGAGAGAAAGGGGAGGAGAAACGGACATCTGTGCACAAAGCCGGTCCCCAAGCCGTGTGCCCCGGAGCACGGCTTCCAGACACCAGGGTGGAGGGCGCAGCCCTCGCTGCCCCGGGCCTCCTGAGGGACAGGAGGGCTTTCACGGGCCCCTTCCCGAGCCTTTTTGTCTTTTCTTAAATGTGCAGAGGGCCACTGGGGTTAGGCTAGAAATACCTGGCGTTCTGCATTTCTGTGTCCTGAGGAGGCAGGAAGTGCTCAGAGAAAAGCCTTTCTTACTTGCGGCAGCTCCTGGCTGGCCGGGCCCTGGCCCATCAGGACAACGGCCCCTAGACAGAGGGGCCCCGCCATGGTGGGCTCGTCAGGCCCTGGGTGACCCTGCACCAGTGCTGTCACCGGAGGGTATGAGAGCCGGGACTCGGCCCCGGCTGCAGGCCAAGGACAGTAGCCTCACTGGGGGCCCCTCCGGGGCCGGAACTCCCTTGGTGACAGGCGTCTAGGATCCCTTCCTGGCTGACGGGCTGGCCGGGCAGAGGACGTTCTGTGGGGTGCCCACGGCTCCCTCCTGTAGAGCCAGGGTCTCTGGGCTCCGCCAGGCTCCCTGAGCTGGTTTGGGTAGAACTCATGGAGCATCTGCTCCCCGGCCATTCACACCCGTGTGACTTCATGCTCTTGTGAGATAATCGCAGGACAGCAGGGCCAGGGCTGGGCCTGTGTTCGGGGGGCGGCCACGCCGGGCGCATCCGCATGCATTTCCCGGTGTGCGTGTGTTGGGCACACGAGTAACAGGCTTCTCGCTGCCCTTTTCTTCCAGATGGACACCACATCTGGGAAATGGAGGCGAAGACAGACCGAGACCTGTGCAAGCCGGTGAGTGATGCTCAGGGGGTGCACCCTGCCGGAGTCGGGGTGCCGGCCAGAGGCACGTGGTCTCATTCGAGATGAAATGAGCAAGGAGGGACGGAAGGAGGGACGGGAAGGGGAGTGACTGAGCCGCTTCCAGGAGCCAGGGCTCCGCGGCAGCCGGGACTGGGTGGCAGTGTACACACCGCAGGCTGGGGCCTCGCCCAGGAAAACCCCGGCACTGACAACGTGGGTGCTCACAGCACAGAGCCTTTCTGTCGCCCTCTGGCTGCAGTCGTCACCGGGGTCCCCGCACAGCCCACTGCCCCCCAGGAAGACCCCTGCGCCAAGCCTCCAAGTGGGTGCCGCACCTGCCCGGGCGGGCTGCGCTGGGTGGCGGCGGCTCGGCGGCGTCCTTGGCAGTGACTTCTGATGACACGTCCTCCTCAGAGAACACCCACCGCTCAGCACTCTTGTTTTAACCATGAAGTAGGTGTGAGGCCAGATCGGAGCGCGCCTCCAGGCCTGCCCGGTCGCTTTGCCAGTCAGCCGGTGGGCGGGCCGAGCCGGCAGCCTGGGCACAGCTGCCCCACTGCTGCCAGCCCTGCGCTGGGCCCGGGCCTGCCGCTGCCGCGTGAGCGCACTCGGCTTCCACAACCTGCTGGGCCCTGAGTCACGACTGTCTACTTGATGGGTGGTCGATGGGGAAGGTCTGTCGTCTGGAAAGACCCAGCCCCTGCTTGTGAGCTGTTGTTAAAGTGGCTGCTGTGCACAGCAGGGGCTGGTCCTCTTCCCCTGCAGCCTGTGCGACTGGACTGTTGGTGCCCAGAGCGGTCGCTGGTGGGGCTGGGTTAGTGCCCACCATTCAGGGCACATCATCTCCTCTGCCCTGGACACTCCTCGGGGCCGTGGGCTGTTGTGGAACACGCCTCAGGGCCGTGTGCTGACGTGGAACACGCCTCAGGGCCGTGGGCTGACGTGGAACACACCACGGCTCGCCGGGTTCTCCCAGCTCCGTCACCGACCCCACCCGCTGACGGGTGCAGAGCTGGGGCCCCTCGGCCGGCACAGCACCACCCCTGAGGCAGCATCCATGCTCTTTCTCTTCCCTGCACAAATGGGAAACTGAGGCCCGGAGTGTCAGAGCCGGGCAGGCCCCAGGGCTGCATGAGCCTTGCTGACCTGCCTGCCTGCCTGGGGTCTGCTGAGCACCAGCTCATGTGCTCCCTACACCATGTCCCCTGTGCCAGGGGCTCCATCTCTGAAGTTACTTGTGACGAGGGGACTGTGCTTGTTGCTTCTCCTGAAGCGAAGTTGTTAAAACCACCGACACGCTCTGGGGTGCAGCACCTTCCTACAGAAGGAGGGCCACGGCCTGAGTGCTGTCCTGTTTCCTAAGGTTTCATCATGAACACGATCCAGTCGATGTAGCTTTAAATTGGGTAACAAGCTAGTTACCTGAACAAAAGCAGTGATCAAATGGATTTTTCTTATTCACGTTCCCTACTCGTTAAATAAAATTAGGACACAAAGAAAACGCAAGAATGTTTTCAGATGTGAAATCCCCCCAGCCTCCCCCCCCAAATCAAATGCAAGCGCATCCTTAGGAGTTGCTGGCACAAGCTGCTGTCGCCGTCATGTTAGAACACGGCACAGCCGCGGGGACACACAGCCACGGTGGCACACACGCAGCTGCAGGGACACGCAACCGCAGGGGCACGCAGTCGCAGGGAGCAAGCACGCAGCCGCGGGGGGCACGCATGCAGCCGCGGGGGCACGCACCGCGGGGACGCGGGGCCCTGACCCCTGCCTCCATCCCAGGCCAAGCCGCCCCACGCCTGTGCTGGAGGAGCGAGGTGTCATGAGGCTGCTGCTGAGCAAGCCATCGCCTCCGAGCCTTCACACACTATCCGTCTCCCACCCCCAGCCCCAGATCTGCTCAGCGTCAGGCTCTCTCCAATTTAGGGGAGTCAGGAGTCGGAGACCAGCTTTGGGACACTGTCGTCACCAACCCTGCCCCGAGATGTGTGTCCAGGAAGCACCTGCCCTGGGTCTTCAGGCCACTGACCTAAACAGCTGCTCCTGGCTCCCCTTCCCCTTAGACGGGCGTCTCCTTCAGGGCCCTCTGCCGGCCGCCCCTGCCGGTCACCGCGCCTGTCCTGAGCTGAGGGCCCTGCCTGTGTCCCCTCAACACCCCCTCAGGGTGTGAACTCTAGGGACCCTGCCCCCCCGTGAGCCCACATGTGACTGGCAGCCTGGCCTGCACACGCGTGTGCCCATGTCACGTGCAGGCTCTGTGGGCGGCCTCCGCGCGCCGGATGGTGGGGCGCTCGGGCCTGTGGGGCCGCCGCCTGTGAAGTGCTCTCCCCGCGTGCGGTGCTAACCGTGCACGTCTGCCTCTTTGCTCCTAGAATTCCTTGGTGGTCGAGATACCCCCGTTTCGCAACCAAAGAATCAGCAGCCCCGTGCAAGTGAGCTTCTACGTGTGCAACGGGAAGAGGAAGAGGAGCCAGTACCAGCAGTTCACCTACCTTCCTGCCAACGGTAACGCCGTCTTTCTGACCTTACGCGCTCCGAGTGAGCCCGAGGGGTACCTTTTCTGAGACAGAAACTCGGGCCCCTGCCGCACACACAGCGTATTGGGCCTTCACGCTGTGTCGTTACGCTGTTGGCGAGGCCACCTCAGCTCCTTAAAGACAAACACAGCTTGTGTGCACTGTCCTTCCTCGGTGCCGGCGTGGGGGGCGGTCACCACGCCGCCGGCTTGCCCATGCATATCTGCCTCGGGGGAGACACACGCGGCCATTTTCTCCTCAGAGCTGAGTGTGCCCAGGTGAGACCAATCCGATAGGCCGTTAAGGCGGAAAGCAAGCAGCAGCAATTACCACGCAGGTGCCTTTACCAGTAAATCCCCACCGTGCAGCCTACAGGCTGCTGCCTGATGGAGCCATCGCCAGCATCACGCTGCTGGGCTTTCGGGCCCCAGTACCTTTGCTCAGTCAGGAAGTGTTTTTGTTCAGACGGCCCATCTATGCATTTTGAAGGTGACTTCCTGTCAGTTAAAGAATGAGTTTACATCTTCAGCTCCTTAGGGCATTGTCTTAAATGCCACATCCCCACCACCTGCACGCCTGGACAGGGGAGGTGTGCGGCCGGCGGGGCCCTGGGCCGCTCCCGGCT
Source organism: Craseonycteris thonglongyai (assembly GCA_004027555.1). Classification (NCBI taxonomy): domain Eukaryota; kingdom Metazoa; phylum Chordata; class Mammalia; order Chiroptera; family Craseonycteridae; genus Craseonycteris; species Craseonycteris thonglongyai. Next base: position 1,490 of record PVKE010008091.1, on the reverse strand, counting down.
GTGTTGTCCCCGTCACCCTCCTGCCGCCCAGCCATGAGGACAGTGTGACCCATCCTGGGTGCAATGAGCTTCCAGTGAGCCCAGCGGTGCCAACAGCCTCTGTACTGCAGCCCGGGTTCTGCGAACATGAAATTCCTGTCATTTCGGATGGAAGTTAACTCCAGAAACAAGTGCCAAAGCAGCCGGGCTGTTACGTTCCTGAAATGAAGACTATTTTGAAGGTTTTGTTTCTCTCTAAATGTAAAATTTCGCTACCATAGAGTAGATGATAGAAAGCTCTAGAATGTCAGTCAGAACGAACTGTTTTTCAAGCAGACACTAACCATGCCTTTGACGATTTGAGAAGCTGAGCGGTCAAGTTAGCCCATCAGGAGCGCGTAGAAGCAGCGGTGCGCGCGCACGCCCCGCCCCGCCCCCCTGTGCGTGTGCGCACCCCCGCGCGTGCGCGCCCACGCCCCGCTGTGCGTGCGCGGCTCCGGGACACGGCCGTTCCCGTGACCCGTGCGTGGCTCCTGCTGGCTCTTACGATGTGTCATGGATCCTGTCCGTGCTGCCATGAGGTTACAACAGCGTGTCTTACAAGAGAGAACATTTAGTCTCTTTTGGGGAATGTAATGATTGTGTTCTAATTACACTTCAAGCATGCTTGACCAAATATTCAATGTTTTAACAAAAACAGGTTGCATTAAAGTTAAAAAAACAAAAAAAAACCCTAAGCCAGTGCGGAAACTAGCGCTCACCTTGCTGTCCCAGAGCGCGGAGCACGTTAGCGCAGTGACGCAGCGTCACGGGGCGGGGCCGTGCGTCACGCGTGCGCGCACGCCACTCCTGCAGGTGGGGCGCCTGGGCCCCTAACTCAGCGCGGGCGCCGCCGTCCCGTGTCACCCGTGCTCCCGCCGGGACGTGGGTGCCCGCTGCCGGGCCACGATGACGTCGGGCGCTGGTGCTCCGCCACCACCGTGCAGCTACCGGGTTCTGGTCACCGCGCCTCACGGGACACCCCAGCTCAGCCCTCGCCCAGCGGCCGCACGGCCCCGCGCTCCCCCGTGGGCCCGCCGTGCCCGGTGGGGGCCGCAGCCCCAGGGCTCCCGGGGCCTCAGCCGGCCGGACCCCGAGCGCGGACGCGGCCGCCCTGTGGTGTTCACGACCGTGAATAAAGGAACGCGTGCTGAACGAGAGCTCCGCAGTGTCGGTCTGGTGTTTCCTCGCCGCGTGGGGCCGCGTCCTGCACGGGACACGCGGGGTGGGGCGTCCCGGACGCTGCCCAGCGCGTGGGCACCGGGCCCCACGGGCCAGCGCCCCCAGAGAGACAGCGCGGCAGCCCCGGCTCCCGGAGACGGGGTGCGGGGGGACAGGCGCGCGGGGGGCCGCCGTGGGGGGCGGGGACAGGCGCGCTGGGGGGCCGCCGTGGGGGGCGGGGGCAGGCGCGCTGGGGGGCCGCCGTGGGGGGCGGGGGCAGGCGCGCTGGGGGGCCGCCGTGGGGGGCGGGG